>JAIFTH010000041.1:0-84442 GCA_019968535.1 Fragariocoptes setiger | reverse complement strand
CACTTGAGAGCAAAGTCAAGCACGCACAATGTTTCGACGTGACTCTCATGAATGAAGGTGCGGTCGTACTTGCGTCGAAAGATTACAGGATCTACATTTACCGTTACGTGCAGGTGCAAAACTTGGCAGCAATTGCTACATTTAATTAGTATTTATTTATTATTGATTTACTATTATTGATTATTGGTTCTCACCGATCATCTCTTATTATTATTGCCATTGTATTTATTAATTGGTATTTTTATTATCATCATCCCCATCATTATTATTATTATCACCATTCTTATTGTAATTCGTTTTTATTATTATTATTTGGATCTCTCTTCTAGTTAAATACAATTACCTGCTTCATATCTTCACCTAAATTTTTGCGCCGTAAATATATGACCCCCACTTTTGCTATAAATAATGAAGTACACGTGTTATCCAATATATCTTGAAACGAATACTCAGTGTCATTTTCAAAAATTATTCTTCGTTCAGTTGAAGTTCAGATTTGTTAATTATTGAATGTACAATGACTTCATCGATGACTTCGTCGATATAAGTGACCAGTCTTTGTCCCTAAGGGGATAATGATCATGAATTGCAAGAGTGATTGTCTCAGGAGACTGTTCGGATACCAAAGTAATCGTGTAGCACTGCAAAATAAAATTCGCTGGATGGACAACGAACTTCTAATGTCTCTTTCCTCTCTTCCAGTATGGTCAGCACCTCAGATGTATCTCGTGGAATGCGAAATCGTGTCGGGTGACGAGGGATGAGCTTACGAAAAGTCTCGTTGTTTCAAAAACTTTGATCATTGATAATTATACCACGGAGGCGTTAACGAGAACAGTTCGATAAAGATTGCGTTCTCTATAGAAAGTCCATGGACAAAACAAACTTTTATATCATGGAAGTTTTATTTTCAGTTAGTTTAGTATATATATTTATATGTTAAACGACTGTAGAGTCATCAAGTTGCCGTCAAGGCTCTTTGGCACAATGCACGCGCGCGCACATGCGATATGCGTGTCAATTAATGTGTTAATATCAGTGCGTACAACACTGCTATATCAAATCGATATGCTACTATGTTTGACTAATCATTAGTTGTAGCCTTGAGCTAGATCCATTCCGGCGCCCATGGCCATGGAACCATAAGATGATCCGGCACCCATGCCATTTCCTGCACCGGCACCGTATTGCTGTTGCTCTGTTTGTTGTGTATCTTGGGGAGCGCTGTTAGCATACTTGCTGCCTCTCGTTTGCATGTTGAGCATCTTGATCATGGAAAGGGCCATAGTTTTGGCGCGCTTAGAGCCATTGCTACCGCCCATCGCTTGGCCGTATGAACCTTCGCTGGCCCCACTATCCATTTCCATGCGACTGCTCATTCCATAGTCGCCGTTTCCGTTCGAGCCGATTCCATTTGAGCCCATGCCATTCATACCTTTCGGATGAACAGGTATTTGCTGATATTGGCGCAAACGTCCCATAGATCGTTGTCCCATGCCACCTTTCATCATCATTCCATTGATGCTGCTGTATCTTCCAGAGCCTCCCATCTTCGTAGGACCGCCTGCAGCGCCACCGTACATTGAACCGCCTGAACCTCCTGAACTGTATGCGCCCGATGAACCGCCCGATTTGAGTGAGGTCTCGAATCCGGTCATCATTAATTGTGGTGTGGCCATTGCGCTGCCGTAAGCGCCTCCTTTGGTGACACCTTCCATACCCATGGAAGAGTCACCATATCCTGATTGCATTTGTTGCTCCTCACTGTAGCCACCGAACTCTTTACTTTGTCCCATTGCGTTACCACCGTACGATTGTTCTTGCGAGTCACCATAATTTTGAGCACCAGCATCAGCCATTGACATCTTCGAATTGTAGGTGGGTGTCTCGGCATATTCGTCAGCCTCAGATTGAGTGCTCATCATCGCAGCTGCAACAGGGGACATTTTTGAAGATCCGCCATACTTGGATGCTCCAGCATCACCTACCATGCTGCGTCGCATTCCGGCTCCATAAGCACTGGCAGCGTTACGCATCATCATTGACATCGATGGTGTTGAACGTTGTGCACCTGACATTCCACGTCCATATCCTCCCATCGATGAACCACCACGAGATCCATAAGTACTCATAGAGCTACTGGAGGAATAACCAGATGACTTAGCACTCATGCCCTTGCCAGAGTTGGAGCCATAACCAGCACCATTTGAACCGCGGCTAGATCCACCATATCCAGCTCCAGATCCCATTCGTTGCGATGAGTAGTCATTTCCACTCGAACTCATGGCGTCACTTGAAGCTGCGTATCCCATACCTCCTGAGGATCCCATGCTTCCGGAAGCTCCGTATTTGCTACCACCAGCCGAGCCACTTGATCCGTAACTCGAGCCACTTGATTCACCACCGTAGCTCGAAGTGCCATTGTCAGAGCCGGAACCAGAGCCATAACCATTGTTTCCGCCACCATAGCCGTTCGAGCGTGCTGCATATGAACCTTCCGGTGGTGTCTCCACAATGAATTGAACATCAGCCGGATTCTCGGTACTACCGACTCCGGGCTCATTTGTCTTGACAACTGCATTGAATCCAGCAGCACCAGCAGTATATTCGACCTATTGTTTGTTGTTTAGTTGTGAAAGTTATGGATATTATTTATGGAGAATCGCGAATTAGCAACATATAATGCTATGTAGTTTTATTCTTGAACGGCAAGATGAATATTCATTCGATCTTCGTGTCATTTGAAATCGTGTCATTGGTAGTTTTCGTGTTGCAGTTAATCTCGAATGATAGCTGTCAAAGTGAATCGGCAGCTTTTCTCAGTTTATTACGCTCATAGATATGCTCGTTTCATATCGAGAGTAGCATTCAATTGAACAATAGCCATGCGGAACATATTGAGCGAGTTCAGAGACTGACTCATTCTTACGACAAACGCTTACCTGACGATAAATGCCGGCTGGATCTTTGTATCCGTAGTGGCCTTTAACTTCGCCACTGGCATCACCGGCTTCGTGACGCTCTTGAGTTGTACCATAACCATCATCACTTTCAAATCCGAAAGCGTAAGGCATGGGCTTTTCCTGCTGTAAAAAAGAAAATATCCAATTGCAAATCAGTAAGTAGTTTAGATTGTCAGTAATCGACTATAAGAGTCGCCGCGATCGTAGGTGATGGCTACACTATTTTTACCTCTTGGCCATAGCCAGATGACTTTCCGCCGTAACCGCCTTTAGTGCCTGCACCTGAACCGTATCCTGATGATTTAGAGCCGTAGCTCGAAGATGTCGCAGAGTCACCAGAACCATAGTCGGAGCTCTGGGAACCTCCGTACGATGACGCGCCTGAGTTGGCCATCATGGCAGGTGTGGGCGCCATTTTGCGCTGTGAATAAGGTAGAGACTGGTATTGCGCCTGGGCGCTGGCCAAACACGCAAGTGCCAGACATCCCAATGTCGCCTTTGATTATTTCATTTTATTGTTGATTTGAAGAATCGAATAATTATACAAGGGGGTTAGGTATTGCAATCTACGACTAGTTGATCAAATTGACTGTTTGCTTGTTTGATGTTATATGAACTCACAAGTGATATCAATCTCATCGTTGGTGGCTAGTTGAGCGTTGCGTTGCAATTTCGACTTTATTCCACTATCTCTTCTATTTTCGTATTCTTCTGACTTGTGAATCACTTGCTAATATGTGGAAGAATTTCTTGTTAGGTTTTCAAGTTCAGATAATCGAGCTTCGTGCTCGATGACTGATACAACACGACTGATATCGATGACAAGCTCTTCGATGCTTTTATATTACGTGCCAGTGCACGAGTTCTTACCGATTGGCCGTACAAAATCTCTAAATCTTTGATGTTAGTGCTGGAAAGCAAGCGAAACCCCGTGGCGTTCTCGAGCTCACTAGCCAATGAGCCCTTGTTGTCTTTGTAACTGGCCTTGTGGCTGGAGCCTAAGATATGATACTCTCAAAAAGAAGAAATACTTTTACTGTTGTGTGTACATGCATAGACATAAGCATGCATACGTACACATAGAGCCTTGCCCGTTGAGCAATTTTTTCACTTTCACCTGTTACGCACGATACGAAACGTTCACAGGCATGTGTCACGACTATGAACCCGCCTTATGTCGTTGTTATTGTTGCCGCTCGATGGCCATCTTCTCCTTCTACAACAGACAACTGTTTGATTTACATTATAATACAATCTACCAAGTGCATGGTAGCATTCGTGCATGAACTATTGAAGGAACGCTGTTGCGCGGTTAGCGCTTAAGTTAGGGTTATGCTTGTTTAGCTCATTTGCTGTAGGCCAAGTAAAAGATTTGAGCTGAAAATTTGATTCACTTTGAGCCATATTAAAGTTGTACGATGATTGACGGGCTAACAAGCACGTGTATGTGTATGTGTGTGTGTGTGTGTGTGTATTTGTGCATTGGCGTTGGTTAAATAAAATCAAGTCGTTCGCCAATTGATTATTGTCGTTGATGTTCATACATGTATGGCCAAGCTTGTGAACTCTGATGGATTCTTATTGATTTGACTCGATACTCAGGCTTAGAAAGATAAGCAAGGCAATGTTCGACCATCTAATGACAGCAGTGTCTAGAGATTATTGGACAACGTCATGCGGCTCATATCAAGGTGAGTATAGACCAGTAGACGCCAATATCTAATCATCTTCGCCATCACACATTGTTATTGTCTATCATGGTAGAATTATATCCCTTGTTCAACAGTTTGATAGTGTTTTTCGATTATTCTTTTGGCTTCTTGTTTTTTAGTTCGATTTCACTTATTTCAAGTGATAATGTTTGCTGACCAATGTTGCTGGCTAATGTAAAGTGTGAACTTTTCTGACCGTCGGCCATAATCAATGTAATCGCGACGAAACATTTCATTGTTTGTACACTCACTAAAACATCAATACCAACTCGATACACTGAAGCAATGGTTTCAAGGTTAAAATTACACAAAATTCCCATTGAATGTTCTGCAACCTCTTCACCTGTTTTTGATCAATAATACTTGTGCTGTCATAGTTGATTATATGTCGTTTTTCAGCAAACAATCGTCTGGATCAGTAGATTTCATTTGATCGCACATTACTAATCATCGTGTGGAGGCGATAGTCATTCTTTGATTGATTGACCGAAAACGTGCCCATCAATTGGTGCGATGATTTACTATCAGCCATTTATGTTATGTATGCAATATGTTTTTTACACGTTGCTAGCTGAATGACAGTTGTGATACAACAATCAATGAATTCAACAGGTAGCCTACATGTTGTAATGCAAGTACACCGTAATATTTTCTCAATAAACCACAATGACATCGAGCGTTTCTTATCATGATTCTTAACACAACTTGCAGTTGATTTGCGTGCATGTGTGTGGCAACGCACATGTTGATATGACGCAACAATATTTTAGCAATTGTTGAAATATTCAAATTAATCATTTCAAAACTTGATCCCATGCCGACAGCTCGTGCTCGCTGGGGTATCACAAGCAGTCGATTGTATCGTAACTTTGATTCATGTGTGTGTGTTAATATGGTAGAAATTGAGAGATTTGTTTTGCTCGCTCATCGTAGTGAAGTCGTTTAGTCTTGAGACGCTATCTTATTTGAATAATATCTGTATTCCCAACCATCTTCAACATTCAATGTTGAGCGACAAACCCTGAACGCAATCATCAAACAGAATGATCTAAGTGAAATATAGATTCTTTCTGCTTTCGGTCTACTCTTTGTGCGTACACAGGCACAAATATACACAAGCTTACGTACTGTTACCTTTACCAGTGAGTTCATCCAGACTGTGAACAAGATTGTCTGTGGCATCTGGCCATTTGACGAAATGAAACGAACCAGCAGGATGGCTAGATTCTTGATTAAATTGTGATCTTTAGTGTGTAGCTGGAAAGGGCTAGTATTCGTAAGAATAATTAACTCAATATTGACATAATCATGGTGTGATTTTTCTTTGCAAGGAGAAAATTTTCTAGTTTCTCAAAACAAGTTGACGTATCCTGCACTATAGTCAGCTCTTAGACTTTCGTGATATATCGAATGTTCTCTTGACTGGTCGTCGAGATTCAATATTCTATCGAAGCATGGATATACATTCATGAGAAATACGTGCCCAATTACGTGCTGAAATCACTTTTGTCCTTCAATAGTAGTAACTATCACAATAGTAGTAGAGATCGAACAGACAAATATATATGGAGTTTTGGCATTATTTATGCCTGCGAGTATATGAATTCATGGGCTCATTATAACGAGTGCACATGTTTGAGCAGTTGATGTTTGACAGCATTCGTTCGCTTGGTCAATGCAATTTCGAATTGATAGCTCTGGCTATATATTTTACGAGCGCATATACTTTTGCGTGCTCTATACATAAGACCGTGAAGCTTTACCATCTCAAGTTGATTGCATAATGTACATTTATTGTTCGATTGCATGTATATATTTGGCCTACGCCAGGATTGCGACCACATAAAGAATGTGGTGCCCATGAGCGCATCGACTTGCTGACCAATCTGGATAAGAATTCAAGTTTCTCTCTATCTCTATCTTTTTCTTGGTCGACCTTGACAAATGACAAGCGCGAGCATGTGACCGTGATGAGATTGTTATTTTCAGCCTCAATTGTTAACATTGTCATGGTTGATTCAGAGAAAAAAATGATGGACAGAGCAAGTGTCTTGTCAAAATCAAAACGAAATACAATTACACATTGCTGATGATATTTTGTTTCCAATCGATTGTAACAAGTATTGTGATGGTACTGATTAAGATAAATTCACACTTGAGCTGCCAGCGCGCTCACGATTTTGCTCATGATATAGCTGATGTTTCAATGGGCAAGTAACTTCGTGTAGGATACGTAATTAGTTAAATAATTAAATGAGAATGAGAAAATGTTATTATTTTTAAGATACTAGCATAATTAATAATAGTATTCAATCAAATGACGCTAGATGACTATATAGACAACACAGGCACAACAAAGAAAGAGGCGCTGCTTCTGTGCGCATTATTTTGAGAAAACGAGCATATATTGAGAAAACATAAATAAACAGAATTGATTCACTCATCTCAGCGAATATTCGCTGAAGTAGGTATGAAGGAATTGCATGTTTGCGCCGGCATGGCAGACATAAATGAAATGAAAGGCAGAGCGTGAAATTCAACGAGATTGCACACGAGTGTGCGCGTGGCTGCTCGTCCAAGTTACCATGACAATGTGTTGATGAGAAATTTTATGTGTATAATCTTTTTGAAATAATACCTTATAATTTCACTCTCTCAATATTGAATCACCTTGAAATCTTGCGGCAGTAACTATTGTTTCAATATGGAAATATCAGCGCAAACTATGCCCTCATGATCATAAAATCAAAGCAAGCACGATCCAGAGCACTGCGCTTGCACTCCAAGATATTACTGAGCCTTGAGTTTATGCCCTCCAGAATCACTCAGAATTAACATCACCTCAAGCATATTGTTTTATATTAATGACTAAGCGAAAAATACGAGAATCTTATTATTAGAAAGAAATCATATTGATGCACAATTGAACTAAATTTGATGGTAGGTTGTAATAGATGAACGTACCATGAACATAAGTCTTTCTTCAATACATCAACACTTAAATGTAAAGATGTGAGGAATATTATTTATAATATTCTCAGACTTTACTTTATTCTTGTTGTCATGTGAATACAAAACTGTATCAATTCCAAACTCAGTATTCGCATGAAAGTATTGAATCGATTTACACCTTGAGTAAACTAAATACGACTAATAAGACAATGAAAATCCCATCCAACAATAGTTGAATTGTTGCTCAATTAGCATTCAGCAAAATTTAAGTAGCTATCACAGACATGCAATTGAGTGGTAGCACGCATAATGGCCTAATCTCTCACAGCAGTAAGTGGAGGATTAGCCAAATTTAAGCAACCTGCCAGACTGAGTTCCCAAATAGTAAACACTTGTGATTTCTTTCGACCATGGAGATAAGATTCTACGACAAGCCGAGCTCGGCTCGTCAGTCGAACCTTGTGAACAACTATTCTGTGTCGCGGCCTACGGTAACGTCGATCAACTCTAACTCAGGCATTATATCTAGTCGTAGTTCCAAATCGAGGAATATATCTCATAGGAATAACCCTTGTACAACAAGTGCCGTGTCTAGAGATGACAGAAATCGGCCTTCTGCGAGGCTTCAGTCAGCCAACTATACAGGATATAATAGATCGGAGGCCCTGTTGAGTCGAAGGTCGAGATTTTTGGCTCGAGGACTCAGTCATAATACTGATTCGGCGTTTGCGCCGGGATGTGACACACCTAATAATTTTGGCACAGCTCAAACCAACAAATTTGAACCACTTGATAAACGCCAATCAATAGCTTATCAAACGACTGATATCAGTCCTATGCAATCTATAATTGCAGAAGAGAAGCAGTCACCATACGATAAAATGAAAAAACTTGAACAAACAATTCACGAGCTTGTTGAATTTAGTTGCATGGCAGCCAACACAGATAACTTCACTCTGGCCTTGATCAAAGCGAAGGATGCCCTGTCAAAAGCAGCAACTCTCGAAAAGCTTGTCGAAAAATTGAATCCAAGTTTAAGCATTGACAATACATCATCAAGACTGACCAGTGCACGTCAAATTTTAAAAGACGATAAGCAGCAGCCAATGACAACAGGGATCAACCTCAAGGAGGTCTACCTCATGGTAAATACCAATTTAGCCACTCAGTACTTCAATAACAAGTTATACAGTGAGGCCACGAATATATACGAGAATATAGCTCAAGGTAAACTTTCATCAAGGCTGAGCATGAATTTGGGCAATATTCATTTTGTGCAACACAACTACGACAAAGCCATCAAAGTTTATCGCTTAATCTTTGATCGTTTATCGTCAGTCGACCACAAAGATTTTCGCACCAAGATAATGCGCAACATCGGACTATCTTTCATGAACCTTTCAATGATTGATGCAGCGAGTGCTTACGATTACATTGTTTCCAATAAAGATGCTGTCGACAGCCATATCTGTGGGCTTCATCTTG
Source organism: Fragariocoptes setiger (assembly GCA_019968535.1). Classification (NCBI taxonomy): domain Eukaryota; kingdom Metazoa; phylum Arthropoda; class Arachnida; order Trombidiformes; family Phytoptidae; genus Fragariocoptes; species Fragariocoptes setiger. The sequence goes on along the minus strand of JAIFTH010000041.1, from coordinate 75,330 downwards.
TTTCAATCCAATACTTAATGAATGATTTGGAAGAAATGAAAAAATCTTTTATCAAACTCACTGAGTCATCGATACCTGATCACTTTATGCAACCATATCTTGATAAAATCTCTCTTAAAGACGTACCTGTCATTGAGAGTCTTGAATTCACATCAGAAGAAGGTTTGTTGGACACTGACAGTAATGCTGCAACAAACATATCCGAGGATAATGCCTTAAAAGACGAAGCTAATGAAATCTCAACCGTACAAGTTGCTGACTCAGGGACGTTCTTTAATAATACCATTGATGCTGGTGGAAAATCTTCGCCATCAAGAACACCTTCATTCATTAGCGCAATCAAAAGAGATGGTTTATTCCGATTAATCGAAGAAAAAGTAGATAAAGCCCGCCATTGTGTTTTAATGAGTGCCAATCTAATCATAAAACTATCTTCCACAGAACATAATTCGACAGTTGATAAGCAAATCAAGGAGGCGCGATCTACTCATCAAATTGAAGCAAGTATGAGACATCGGGAGTCTAGAAACGATGAAGGATTAGAGTTCTGTGTAAAAGTTTTGCAGAATACACAGCATTTCAAAGAATACGCTAGCGACATAGAAATATCGACAGCCGAGAAGTTTATCGATCAATCTTTGTTTGATGACGCAATTAAATGCTTACACGAATTTGAGTCCCACAAACGCAATGCAAGATCCGTCGCGATTGCCGCAAATAATCTATCGGTAATTTACTTTCTCCAAAATGATATAGATGACGCTTTGCGATATGCGCAACGAGCTGTCCATCTCAGACGCCACAATTCAAATGCATTGGTTAATTTGGGAAACTGTTTCATGTATCTTGGCAATCAAAAAAAGGCCAGAAAGTGCTACGAAAATGCAAAAAATATCAACTTCAATTGTTTGGAAGCCTATTACAATTTGACATTATTAACGAGTTTACAATTGCAGAGTGATCAATCTCAACTTTCTCAAAAATCTGCATCAGATGAACTCGACTTATCACTGGAGGCGATGGCTAAATTGAAATTATTCATGAATGATTTCGCCCCATTCTTAATGCAGAGTGCTATAATGTAAGTATTTGTGTTCGAAATCAATCTTACGAGGGGATAAATCACATGAAATTCGCCATGATCCAAGACGACAAAAATGCTTCAATTAGATTATAATGAGTAGACCAATACAAAGCGACCCAGATATAAGCCAATTGTAGCCATTGTATTTTTTACGATTTCGTGCAATGTTTTGATTCATCAAGTCATATCGTCGAAGTTTTGTTTCTTGGTTCAAAAAATCAAATCATTGTAGCAGTCGAGCAACCCTGTTCAGTCAATAGGTATCGTTTAGTGCAAGTTTTGAATGAGGAGATGTGCAATAAGTTTGATGAACAGAGAGACAGTGTGACCTTTTATCCATTGAAATGTTTGATCAATGATCATCTTTAGAGAAACCGTGACCATGCAAGTAAAGTGAATAGTGTTAGTGAAAAGCTGACCAAATGATTGAACAGCAAATCACGGCCAACGGCAAGTCCCGGAATCATACAAGAGATGTTCCTCTACAAACTTGCCACGCAAGAGAGGATTAAAACTCAGCTGGAGTCCATTGCTGTTAACTTAAACATTGTATGCAATTCAGATAGCTTGACTTTATTCGCCCAAATATTTTAGCCATCCGGACCTGTTAGAGTGAAAGCTGTGACCGTCATCAGTTGCAGTTGATTTTGAAGAGTCTTGAAAATACCAACATTGACAGTTTTAATCAAATTGATTTCATGTTGTCCAACATTTTATTTTACAAATAACCAAACGAACAGTCACAAGCAAGTTGGGGATTTGGAATCCTCAATCGATTGTTTGGAACGAATTTCCACAAACTTGGGATGGATTGATCCTTCGACACTGCTCGAATTGAGCAGAAGTTTTGAACAACTCGATCCGACTCACTCATCGGTCGTCGACAATGTCCAAGAGGTGAGTATGAATGATTCAGATCTCGTTAACGCTCGATTATTTGCTCATACATGACGACACTTTCTAATCGTTACAAATAGGCTGTCAAAGTTTTTCCTTCATTCATTCCCGCCATGGAGCGTTTAGCAGCAATACACATTGAACAAAATGCTTTCGCGAGAGCCATTGAGTGTTTCAATACATGTGCCATCATGAGGTAAATAAATCTTAATGTCAAGTTTGGTTCATCTACTTAAAGGTTTTGATCTAATTCGTCACTGTTTTTCGATTCGCCATACGACCATACATTAGACCAGATTTGGAAAAATGGGATCTTTTGATAGCCTTGTGCTTGCGGCGTAGTGGAAAATATCAAGAGGCTCTGCAATGCTATCGTATAATGCTTCAAAAGTTCCCTAATAGTTTGCGTTGCCTAAAAAATCTTGCGACAATGTGCGAAGATCTAGGATTTAACGATGACGCTAAAAAGTACAATAATAAGATTACGAGAATAGCAAGATATGTGAATGAGGCAAGGATGACACCGGCCGAAGCTAGCATAACTCCAGTTTCAACTCCACCAAGCCGCCACTCAAGCTCTAGCAGTCGTAGAGTGTCGGCTAATATCAGACCTAAATCAAGGAACAAATCTGACAGCCTTACGGATTTGCTCCTTGACGACGATCCAATTGCAGGCGTCACCGGCAGTTTTCTAGATCGTAGAACGTCGGCTTCTAAACAAGAATACCTCCACAATCTCATAAACCAGCAAGAATATGAAGACATCATTGCCAGTCATAAGCCGTAACTCCAATTCAGTGCCGCGATGTGGCTTTCATCCATGTGTTAATCGCCTCTGTTTTTATCTTCATGTTTTCATAGTACTTTCCACATGGCATCATAAGCAATGCGTGCTAATATATCTATAGAGACAAAATGCACTACGAATACTAGCGACTTTTGCTGTGCAACAAATGCACGCGCATTGTGAGATTGGATGAAAAATGTCTGATCTGGAATTGTTAACATGAAACTTGATTAAAACATGATCAATTCATTGCTTTGCATATCTCTCATTCCACTTGCTTATTTGTGAAAGGAGGTACGCTCGCCATCGATTGCAATCTTTGAGTATCTTCTGTTTTACGGACACTTCGATTGGAAGATCATATCGCGCTAGAAAAGTATTTGAGTTGCTTCACCGGAAACTTCGCAGGAAAAAAACTACGTAAAAATGACTGATGTAAGATCATAGTTACATCAGATCTCAAACTAATGTTAAATTTTAAACTTAATTTGACAACCAAGTATATAAACTGTTTGTGTTTTGATTTAATTCTACCATGGATAGGACAATGAAAAAAAGAAACGTGAAGAGCGCGAGGCCAAGAGGGCCGAGGTCCGAGCTCGTCTGGAGGCGGCTTCGGCTAAATCTCAGAAAAAGAAAGGGTTCATGACACCTGAACGCAAAAAGAAATTGCGAGTAAGTAATGAATTGCTCGTAAAATGCAACCATGAATTCTCATTGACTCTCACTAATCGAATATTGAACCTCGATCTTGATGGAAACTGGACAGATTCTACTGAGAAAGAAGGCTGCCGAAGAATTGAAACGCCAGCAAGAGGCCAAGGCTGCCGAACGTCGTAAGGTTATTGCCGAGCGATGTGGCCAAAAAGAGAATATTGAGGCCATGAACGAATTGCAATTACAGTCGCTCTGCAAACAATATCACGCTCGTATTGCTCAACTTGAGAGTGAGAAATACGATCTTGAATACAATGTTCAGCGCTCCGAATTCGAGATTCACGATTTATCGATGAAAGTCAATGACATGAGAGGAAAGTTGTAAGTATCAATAGCAACGGTTAGAATTTTTAGTACAAATTGTCACTGCCAGTTCTATTTAATTAAGCTTCCTTCATTTCATTCATTCAGTATCAAGCCGCCACTTAGAAAAGTTCCCCAATACGAGCAAAAAATCGAGAGAATGTTGCTCAATGCACGAAAGGAGATCGGTTTTACTGTGAACCTCAAAGCGGTCAAGAAAGATCAATTTAAAGTTGAGGATAAAGACAAGGACAACAAAGACCAGCCTCCCGAGTGGTCATGGAAAAAGAACAAGGAGGGCCAAAGTGGACAAGACTCTGCAGGTCAAGCTGCAGCCGAGTAAGTGTGTGATTCAAGGTTCTATCGACAACAATAGAAGACCCTTAATGCATTGATATTATATGGTGTCTTTTTGACAAAAACTGCATTAGTCTTTGGTTTTAACAGATGTAACTCAATATCTTTGGTCGTAGAATCTAATCAAGTACAATTGGAAATGACGAGTTGTATATTTAGTAGTTGAAGGCTAGAAATAAAAGATTCCTAGAAATTTTCCTGATCGTCAGTCTTCTTTGCATTCATGAAACTGAAATGAAGATTTATTAACGATTGAATTGGTTCATCAATCATTACACGAATGGATGAATAGTTAACAGTGCAGTCGGCTGCCTTGGAGCAACAATACTTTCATTTCAAGATTCATTCAACTCTTTGAGAATGTCACTCTCCATGCTCGCAGCACTTGTTGTTGGCGGATATCTGCCAACGACTTGGCCTTGTCGATTGACGAGCCACTTGGTGAAGTTCCATTTGATATTGTCGTTGAACAATCCGCCCTTCTGACTCTTAAGCCATTTGTACAGAGGAACGGCGTCGTCTCCGTTTACTAAAATCTTCCCAAAGACGTCCCATTCAACACCTTTCTTTTTTATGAATTCCTTGATGTCGACACTGCAACCAGGCTCTTGTGCTCCGAATTGGTTGCAAGGAAAACCTAGAATCGACAATCCTTTCGCGGCATACTTCGAATGAAGCTCATTTAGATCTTTATAATGGCCCGCTGTGAATCCACATTGAGAGGCCACATTCACTATCATCAATACCTTGCCACGGTATTTTTCCAAACTGACATCGTTGTCGTCCAAGTCCTTGACTGTGAAATCATATATAGATTTGGCGCTGGTGTAATCCATAGTGAAGAATTGACGTCGTAACACAAATCCTGTAGATAATGCTGGCTGAAAGTTGAAAGCTAATAACCTAGGCAACAAAGCAAGTGATACTGACATAATACGAGGCAATATAATATGTAAATCGTCCTCGAATATCTGAATGAGATCTAATTATTTCAGTTCTATGAAAACAAAGGATTAATAATAATTGTATACATGAATGCGACCGAATACAAATTTATTGTTCAAAAAATAGTCAAAAGGTGACGCCACATCAGCTTTACCGATTCGCCGCTTGGTTTGAAAGGCCTCATTTAGGGCCCCCTGTAATTCAATGAAGAAATCCATGCCTAAGCTTGGAATGATAATGGCTCTACTTTTTGATACTCTGCTCACTTGCACTCTTGTGCTTACCGCCCTGTTTGGATTCGTCTAGCATTCTTGCAGGTGAACGGCCTGGTGATACTCCGCGAAATGCCTCAGTGGGACTCTTCGTGTCAAACCTCTTGGCATCAGCCCTTGTGTCCAAATATATTCTTTCAGTATTGCTTGAGGGATCTTTCATGACACCAGTTGCCAAACATTCCTCAGTATCCTGACCAAATCTATGAATGAAAATTTGTTGAAAGGTTAATAAGTTAAATGTATTGTACTTGTATTTAAAAAGACAAAAGTGATTCTCATAGCAGAATTGTACCTTATGGGTTCGTTCGGAGAGCGACATGGTGATTTAGGAGAGGATGAGCTACTAGAGCTCTGGGCACTCTTTGACTTGCTCGACATGTATTAGAGTATTCTTAGTGGATGTTGTAGCTCAGAGCTATTGAAACCTGATACGGTTATTCAGCTAGTGCAATAAACACTCAAGAATCTGTAATTAATAGTCTAATGAAGAACAAACGATTGCCAGACACCTCGGTACGTTTGTGCTCACGTAATGAATCACGAACTAATATTACAATTACTTTTTATTTGATCAAAGTTGTATCTTATCGGAATATATTACGCAGAAGGCCGCATCAAACAGAATCAATATCAATTCAGAGCTTAGAATATCTGCTGATTTCAACATAAATATACATATGTGCACTCATCACCTAACTTTGTCCTGAGCATTGTTAGCGGTCCCTTGCGCATTAAGATCAAGGTGTGGGTATAACGGGCAGATATTACTACCATTTAAGCGTCCGGCAAACTCGGGACGTGGTGCTGATTGGGGGGGTCGGTTCAAGGCGCGCAAAGCTGTCCATGTTTGCAACAAAGATAGGCCAGATTTGAAATTTACTAACACTTGAGGGTCAACATTCTGCCCGGGGTCGACTATCAGCATACTGTCGTTCTTGGCTCGCTTGGCCGGAGGTGATTTTGGCTCATCAATAGACCTCTTGGACTTGACAGATTTTCGTGCTGATGTGCCAGCCTTCTTCACATCGGTGGACTTTTTTGTATCATAACTTCGACATTCTATCAGGCATTCTAGAACCATCTCGTGCTCAGGTGTTGCCGAGTGAACTCGTAAGAAATTTTCAAGCTCATTCCATAAAAGCTTATAATTTTGATCGATTTTCTGAGATTTTGACCCGCTAGGCGATTTCAATCCAATTTGAGGGGGCGGTATGTTGGCATAGTCATTCTCCATACTGACAACGTCAAATATGTTCTTTTTCAATTCCAGTACTTCATTCATTGTTAGTTTGCTCTTGGGTATGAGCTCAACAATTTTAGACACCTTATGAACTAAATTGAACATAATAGTGTGGCTACTGACAAGAGGCCAATACAATGTTGAGCGGTCCAATTTAGCCAGAGCTCGATTGAGTGGATTCGTAGTATCAGCCGTGTCGTTCTCGAGTATGCGGCATGGTCGGAGTGTGTGCTTCTTAACGAAGTTGGAAAATTCTTTCACTCGATAATCGGTGACGCGTCCGCCGGTACATTCAACAATCGATAATGAATCTTCTAAATTGAGCTTGTTTGTCGCCAGTGTATGTATGTATAATTCACCAGAGTGGCTAGCTAACATGTGAGAAGTCATTCGTGAGTTTTTTGACTTGTAAATTTCTAACATTACTGCGCGTCCGTTGAGCAAAAAATTGGTAAGACAGGAAGAGGGGCGAGAATTAACATCGACTGATGTGATGCGAGACGTATGTGTGCAATGAAACAGTTCAACATTGTTGGATCTTGGTGTGCACCATCTCAATGTATATGATTCATACGGGTAACCATGCCGATGCTTGATATTCACAACTCCATCGAACAGAGGATTCCCACCAGTGGTTAAATCATCATGGGCGGATGAACAGTGCATCAACTCGACATCATAGTTGGATGAAGATGACGCATTTTGTTCCTCTTTCATCGGAATACCCGTGATGGTGGTCGAGCGCAATCTATAATGTTGCAAGCAATAATTTGACAGCATGCCAGCTATATTTCTACCTGAGGCCACCGAGCTCAATTTGACTATGCCGTATTCAGAGAATCTCCATTGTGGGCCCAAGTCAACAATTTGGGGTGTCGTTCCGTTGTCATTGATAGGAAATGTATTGATGATCAGAAGCTCTATACGATCAATGTCGCAACTTGTGGTAGCTGAATTGATAACTCCTTGCTTAGATTCATATCTGATCAGCACCTTGGAATGGCGCTTTGTCTCTATCAACCAAAAATAGTGGCTTATGAGCTGATTGACAGATTCTTGGCTCTGAAATGATGATACAAGAATGATGCGACCAAGATTGGGGACTTTAGATTTTGATTGCTTCTGAGCGTTGGTTGGCTCGACCATCTGGTCGATTGCTCGTTCCAATGCTGGAACTAAATTCAATCCATTCGAGTTGGGATATCTCGAGATGTCGTTGCAAATAGTGAGATTTGTTGTCTTCAGTCGTTTAGAGTTTGATATTGCTAAAGATTTCATAAGGTGGTGCAGATTTTGGTGCTCTTCGTTCCAGCCGGTTATTCTATGGACATTATCGGGAGCCTGTTCTGGACATGAGATCATTATAGATATAACACGCTTGCCTTTGGGAAACAAATCCCAAACGATGCGCGAGTATTCTGCAACGGCTTCAATGGAACAGGTCCATATCGACTTAGGCACTGGCTCTATAGGATGTATGCCAACAGTACCCGCTTTTTTGGACTCTCGTAGATGGTCGGCATGACACGAATGACCACTGCCAACGTTTGTGAAATAATCGGCACCGTCTAACACAAACACGGTCTTCTCGCTCAAGTTGAATTCCTCATCATCACTAATATATCCTAAAGGCTTAAGGTCTTCATCCATTTTATATCAATTAGTATAATAGACTCTCTAAGTTTACGGATAAAGTAACTGATCATGAGATTGGAGTGGCGTTAACAGAATCTGTTGCGAATGTATCATTCAATTACGCGTGCATTCAATCAAAACATTCCCTTTCCTGCATCAGCAGGAACTCATTTACCGGCTGCTCTGCCGCATTCGGCGCGTCTCAAAATCATTTTATTTAACCGCGAAATCTTCATCAACCATCAGAATCAGTCTATCTGACTCGTTTCAGTCTATCTGAATTACTTTCTTTTAGATTTTCACGAGGCTATATGAAACCTCAATGTTCCTTTTGCACGTGTATAGGTGGCCACTCACGAGCCACCTGAATATGACTTGAGGATTCGTTTTGTAGTGCGTTTTTATTATTATTTCACTGCGAGTGAGACTTATTTGGCTCGGAAAAAAACCTAGAGCTGTGACAGTATGTTTTTTTTCCACCCTATGCGCTGAATCTGAGAATCCGGTTTGATCATTTGCAGCGCTCGTGACTCGAAGCCCGGGCATGTTGCAGTCTCACAAACTATGGTGAGACGCGACAGTTCTTGTTGTTATGAATTGAGTTATGAGTTGAGCATGTTTACATTAGAAGCACGATATCTATCCAGTAAATCAAAGATCAACAAAGTAAGAACGCCATTTAGAACTACGCTTCAATTCAGATCCAGGCCTCTCTAAATGTTCATACTCCACAAGCTTACATGTGATCAAGTTTGAAATGCAAAATTGCAAAGCTGGCACTCCATTCGATATATATATCGACTCAGATAAGATCTTAATCAGAGAAAACAATTTACGATATCATATACCAATCATCTAATCGATGATTTATTGGTGACGAAAGCAAGTTAATCTACTTTGTTAGGTATCTCGATACTTATTGCGGTCGGTTCTTTTATTCACTTACGCCCAGATAATTGAACGATACTCGACAAACACAAAGAGAAGTGAATTTTCAAGTCCATGTATTGAATTTCACAGGTTGACAAATCTCAATCGCAACATAAAAGCAATAAAGTGAGAGCTGCAATAAAGTTAGAGCGGTGTTGCAATCTAAAACTGTAAGATTATCCAACGCTGAGAAACCTAACCATGATATGACCAAATGATGTCATTAACTATTGAGTTGCCCCCCCCAATCAATCACTAGTAGCAGAAGAATTGAATCAATATTCAACGGCTTACCACACCCCAGTATTCATTCCATGATTTTATTTAAAGTGGTTACATTAAAAAGGTTTCCTATGAAGTAAGTTCATGATGCATCATCTGAAACACAAAACCATAGTGGCTTTGGTGCTATTTTCATGTGTAAGTATCTTCGACCAGCTGACTTATAACGAATAATAAACTTCTGCTCTAGCTCGAAACAAGCTCGTCCTCATAGACAACACATCAAACTATTGAAAGGCTCAATATAACACTAATACTAGGAATAATTCCGATCACAATACACAGATTGCGTGCACAATGAGTGATTCACCATCCGCTCCTCATCCAAAATTGGTTGGTGGTGTCAGTGACATCGAGCAGCCCAATGAGCACATCATACAGTTAGTGAAAAAGATCACTCCCGAGTTGGAGGTAAACATGGGAAAGGAAATAACGAAAATCGAACCAATCAGTGTCCGCAGACAAGTTGTGGCTGGTCTTAATTACTTTGTTAAAGGTGAGGACAATTATACTACGATTAAATTCTAAAGAACTATCAATATGAACTAAAATATCGACCATTCCTATTAATCATCTCTTCTTGTTTCGTATGATTCAAAACACACAGTGAGTCAATCAAACATCCAAATAGATTATCTGACAAGATAATAATTTCTGATACTTTCCTTGATTTAGTGTCATTTGTATAACACCAGCATCTATCTATTCTTTCATACAGGTACGTTTAACACACGCTGACAATTCAACCTCGTATGCTCATGTTCGAATCTATGAGCATGTCGATAAGAGCGTCGAACTGATCAAACATCAAGCCAATAAGGCCAAAAATGATGAGCTTGCCTACTTTTGAGTCATGAAACCTACGGTATTACAACAAAGCAGTTTTATCAGATGACTGACTGCTCAAAACTCAACACATATGTATGAGAACTACTTACTACGTGCACCAATCAATGATTTGTCGAGACTTTCCAAGATTATTCAGGTTCCATTTTAACCACACCGAATGGCAATCATCGAATGGAAGTAATGAAAATGATTCCCGCCACCCAAACAACGGAAAGAAGGAACGAAGGAAAATCAAATGCATAACAAAACCACAGAGTAAATGAGTGCTCACAGGGGTAATTAGCTCTTGTATGAGGAACCATGAATAAAGGATGAAATAAAAAGTCTAATTCACCTCTGCTATCGCAACATTTAGTTCCGTCACATACAAATACAACATAATGTTGAATATTGATACCAGTTTAAATGAGAACCACGAAACACAGGTCAGGGTCAAATTCGTCACTTCTCGATATTTTTAGATTTCTCAGCATTTCACTCTTCTGCTTTCCATATATTAGTATAAAAACTAAGAAAAGAGATTCAGAGAAAGAGCAAAAACCACCGTCGAAAAGAAAACGCCATGAAAAAGAGCCCAGAAGAGACCTCTGGTCCGTTGGCGAAATTACCATACCTTTAAAAGTTGCGTCGCAGAGGACAAGTTTGGGTGCTCAATGCATCGAGTTGCTCAATTGGCCTGTGCGAGACAAGCCTAAGGGACGGGTAACATCGCTCACGCCGGCCTAAAGCCGTTAGTAAGGTGGTGAGAGAACTTTTGGTCAGAGGTCTGATTGGATGAAAATATTCTGTTTTTAACGAAATCGGCTCAGATACCGTGGATGGCTAGGTATTACGCATTGCGTATTAGGATGGCGTTACGCAAAGCAGTTATCGTTCAAGAGCCTCGCTATCCGGAAACAAACTGCGCATGCTCTCCAGCGCCGAGTTCAAAATCATATACGCTGTCTCGACCGAGTTTTGAAAAACAACATGTTGAACCTAGAAGATTGGATTGTCAGTTCGACAAAAAATCAAAGATTTATAGCTCCACTCACTTTAATTTCTGATCGAGAGTTGATATGTCGGAGTCGGCCTCTAAAAGTCCGTCCTATTAGCAGACTATAACTTCTAGCCGAAAGGTGGCTCTATGGGCTCACGAGCAAAGTTTAGGCAGAAAATGGTTGGGTCATCGGCGAAATGGGGATGTGAGAACGAATAGGCAAAAATGGCGTGTGAGGGAAGGGAGGGACACGCGTCAGCTAATCAATTTTGAAACGAAATTCTTCCCGCTCTTCACCAAAGCCGCCTGATCAAAGCTGCAAGCTACTCTCACACGCCAGCTGAGCGGCCCAGTCGATTTTGCTGCAACGGCAGACGGACGGCTGCGTTTGAAGTTTGCCTGCAATAGAGGGCGCTCGCGATAATGTGAAAAACGAATGACAGGACTATTTTACATTGCATAGCGTACGTAGATGTGTGTTTGTGTGTGTGTCTGTCTGTGATGTTTTGTGTGTGTGTGTGTATGTGTATGTGTATGTGTATGTGTCGTCATTGTTGATCGAGAGGAGTGAAAATTAATTTCCGATAAGGAGAAATAATAACAATCAAATCATCGATAGAGGAATAACGAATAAATCACCGAAATTAATCCCGTTTACCATACTCAGCGCCATGGCAAAAAAAACCTACGATCTCTTGTTCAAATTATTGCTCATTGGAGATTCTGGCGTCGGCAAAACCTCTATATTGTTTCGTTTTTCTGATGACGCCTTTACACCCACATTCATATCAACCATAGGTATAGACTTTAAGATCAAGACTATTGAGCTCAGAGGCAAAAGAATCAAGCTACAGATATGGGACACTGCAGGACAAGAGAGATTTCATACAATAACGACATCATACTACCGCGGAGCCATGGGAATCATGCTTGTTTATGACATTACAAATGCAAAATCGTTTGACAACATACAAAAATGGTTGAGGAATATTGATGAGCACGCTAATGAGGACGTTGTGAAAATGATAGTTGGTAACAAATGTGACATGGAAGATCGGCGGATTATCACAAAAGAAAAAGGTGAAGCTATTGCCCGTGAGCATGGTATCCGATTCATGGAAACTTCAGCCAGCTCAAACATCAACGTGGAAAGAGCTTTCATGGAATTAGCCAAGGCCATATTAGATAATCAAACGGCCGATCAAGAGAGGCAAGAAAGTCACGATAAAGTAAACGTAGCCAGGTCAGATCAGAGAGGCGTTCTCAATAGTAGGTGTTGCAGTATGTAGTAGGTAAGAAGAGATTAATATTATATCGTGGTCGGTTTTTTGCAGCCCACGCGGAAGACACCCCAAATTTGTGTGTATAATCGATACCCCATCAAAAAATTGAGTAAATTCAATCAATGTTTGTGTTAATGCGAGTATACATGTCGTTCTAAAGTCAGGCAGTCGAAAAGAGAGAAGAAAAGGACAAGGAGGACGTGAATGCGAGTGCAAGAAGCAAAGATTTTTATATAATGGAATGAACATAGAATTTCATCAGGCCATCGTATGACCTTCTTCGACAGCTGATCTTGGTACATGTGAGAACATTCACCCTATTGTTTTTGTCTTGCGGACTCGCGCAGCGCACGCATTCACGCACGCACAGATGCACGCACGATTAAAATCAACGGCTTTCGGCGTGAGCGTGCTTGTGTGTTGAGCACTGTGAGCGGGGCAACCTGTGTTGTGTTTGAGTTTTTATCACGAAAGTTTTACCAGCAGTTGGTCTGACTTGCGGCGGCGCCTCACATCATGTGATGTTTTCATTATCATTATTTTAACCTAATATAATTGATTAGCACTACCTATCAACCATAATATCAATAAATTATAATCCATTAAATTGACGCATATTCAGGACACAATTGATTCTATGATGTCACTGGACGATTTAGCCGACGAAAAATCGTTGGACCTTATGACGTGCCTCAAGGGTCACAAGGGTGCAGTGTTGACCTTGGACTTTTCGCCAACAACCAATCTTCTAGTGTCCGGAGGTGAAGAGAAAGTTATTATGCTATGGGATCTGACGGACGTTGATAGTTCCGACGACGAGCAAAATGCTCCATATGGAAGGACACATCCTTATATCGGTGGCGCAACGAATATTCCATCGTCGACGTCCACTGGCTCATTGAATAATTTGTCGAATAATCGTCACGGCTTATCCTCGAGACGGTTGTGCCGTAAAAGTACTCTACGTGGAACTGACAGTTCGTTTTTTGTAGAAAAACAGACCACCAAGATTCTTGGAGAAAATCAAAGACGTTTGAGCAATCGATGGCGAAGACTTGAACACGGCAATGACGATTCACATGTTCTATCGGTATCTTTTGGGCCTGGATACTTTGTGAGTGGCTACATGAATGGTAAGGCAAAGTTATGGAAGCTCACTACCAAGGTGGACGAGATGCCTGAGCCTTCATCTTGTCAGTCATACAGCTGCCATCAATCACCCACTCGTTCAGTATCGTGTTGTCAAACGAGGCCTGAGTTCTGCACAGCCTCAGAGAAAGTCGTTAGAGTTTGGTCAGCTGTGGGAAAGAACAAAATGTTATCGTCGCTCGCCAAAGGGCACACAAATCATGTCCGTAGCGCCAAATGGTCGAGAATCGACGAATTTGTTATAGGTTCCTGTGGCGATGATGGACGTATTTGTATCTGGGATACAAGGATACCCTTCGAACCAACTTCTGAAATCAAACGAAACCTGCAATTCACTAGCCTCGATTGGCATCCTGTATACAATTACAACATCGCAACTGGCAGCCGTGACTCGATTTGTCGCGTTTGGGATTTGAGAAAGAATGAGTGCATCCAACCTTACGATCAGCACACCGGTCCTGTAAACTCGGTTGCATTCAACGAAGGAGGCACCGTTCTGTTGTCGGGATCAGATGACAAAAAATGCAAAATGTTCGATGTGCTCGAGTTCAGACCACTTTTCACTATGGGTGGCCACAAAAGACCGGTCTCATCGGTTTGTTTCAGCAAAGCAGGTGATTTGTTTGCCTCTGGCTCGCACGACAAATCCATCAATATCTACAAGAGCAACATAAAATCTTGTGTGATCATTCCAGACTGCACAGAAGACTCTGTTCTCGAGGTTAATGATACGCCAGAAGATACTACCTCAATTGAGATTGAGAAGAACATCGTCGATGAAAGATGTTTACATCACAAGAATCCCTCCAGCCGAGGCTGCCATAAAGAGAGAGCGGTACACATATCTGGTGAGAAGATTTCAAACGACCGTCATGATTTCTGTAGTCATTGCACACATCACAGAGGAATCAAAAGTGCTACCAACCCTAAGATTTTTTCAAAAGGTGTGAATCACAACCGGTCTGACAGTCCGGAACCAGTCGACGGAAGCATGCCGACACGCGACACCACAGACCAGAAAATATTAAAACAGTTGAAACAAATCAAGGATCTTCTCAATAGCATAGATCTTCGCGTTCAAGTTCTCGAGAAAGACAAAAGATTTGAAGCGAAGGCGCGCACGTGCAAGCACTCCTGTGGATGCGACCACAATTGCGGATGCCGATAGGCGCATATCTTAAGTTGACAAGTAAGAATCGACTCAAGAGATGAAAGAGACATTGGTCATACAAGTTTGAGCATATATTGACATGAGATTCAATACATGCGTTCGCATCTGAGATTGACAAATTCATTAAAGAATATTATTTTGCAGAGACTCAAGCAATCTCCTCAAATTCAACGTGCCCCGTTTCTCCGGCATGCTTCGGTGCGGTTGTGGAATTGAGACTCACACCACAAACTGCACATCTCATAGTCATGCCACGTACGTCTGTAAACTGATGTGCTCTTTTTGCTTCGTTAGCCAATTCAAGTGCCATGGTGAGAATCTCCTCATCTTCTGTCGGGAAAATGGTCTGGACCGGGGAACTGTCATCTAGTGGTTGAAATTTGAGCGGATCGTAATGAAGTCCGTCGTAGAGAAGTAAGATTCTTTCTGGATAGTGGTAATTTTCACCGAATCGGTTGAGGCGTGCGCTTTTTATGTCGGCAACAACTATCTCTTTTTCGTAGTACTTGCTCAAAATGCACAATTCAATGGCACCGCCCCAATTATTGGTATCTTGTATCCAATCGCAGTACTGTTTGTTAGATTGGCCTAATACTGCATCATCGAATTGGATCGGATCGGCGGCAACCTTTTCCGCGATGGTTTTTCTCATGGCCTGGCTACAATTTTCATCAACCTCACCACCAGTCACACAAAAATGGATGGACGTAAACAAGCAGGAATTGTTTGCAGGCACTTCGTGCCGGAGCAAATAGCCTGTGGAAGCATACTGTGGCATCGTAATTTTGGTAGGGAAGAGCAACTGAACTAGGTGTGCCCTTCAATCTGATTAGAGGTTTCCTCTGGATTACTGATAGATGCCTCAAGGTATTCGACTCTTCTCTCGAGGTGTGTCAACTTCTCGTTGAGTTCTGCCAATTTTCCACGACAAGATTGGTCTGTCAATGAGTGAAGACACAACGGTTATTTAATGTATCAGCCATCTAGATGATTACGTCCAGGGTGTGATCAAGAGAGGGAGAGAGAGAGACTCACCGAACTGATTTAGAAAGTCAGTAATCTTTTTGATGTTACGCGTTATTATTTCAACGTAATCTCTATCTTGCCAGTCTTGAATGATTTGTCTGTGCATGTTGTACTATCAAGATCTCACTCTCTAAAAACGATTCGACAACGTGGCTCGTTAGTCGAAAATTGGTGTCGGATTTTTCAGAATTCGACTAACCAGTCAGCTGATAGTGACTTAGACTTAAATTCGCGGTACATTCAAAAGTTCTACAGAAAATCCCGCTCTGATTTTCTGAATCATCCATTGTGAATGATCGAATGCCATGATAAAACTACCATTCTTAAATGTCCACAGTGCACTGCTCGGTTGCTCACGTGTAATAATATCTAAAATGCGGATTGTTGCAAATTGCACAAACACTGAGTAATTAGAGCGAGTGTCAACTCCATCCTTTCACTAGTGCCGAATATTTTGCCGCGCATTAGCTTTTCACCGTTCATAAACACACTATTCAGCGCACATGATTGTTGCAGCAAAAATGCCTGCGCGCAGAAATGCCGTATGTTGTTGTCAGCGTACTTTGCTTAGTCCTGCCAGTGCAGGGCAGTCACAACAGCACGAAGGCATGTGCGCTTTGGCGCCAAAGCCGATGGTCTTTGTTGAATGCAGAATGCCAACAGCACACACAGTCGATCAAGTTGTGTTTATGTGTCCAGCGCTCTGTGAATTCAAAGTTATCGAAAATTGGAGGACCACTCTCTTGCCGCAACGACCACTATAAATGGTCCTCGTGTTATTGGCCTGAACAAACTATTTATCATGGACTGTGTTAAGAAGCATCTCAATCTACATGAAGTCATTGGACAAGGTGCATTTGGACGTGTATTGTTGGCCACCGCAACCAATTCTCCGCAGCAAAAGTATGCACTCAAATGTGTGTATCCCTTGGTGAAACCTTGCAGAATAGCTAATGAATTGAGACACTTGCGTGATCTCGGTGGTCATTCGAACGTTGTCCGTATGCACACTGCCCTAATCCACAACGGTCATGTGTATATCGTTATGGATTTGTTGCCTCACGATCGGTTCATCGACATTGTCACAGACTTGAACTTCAATGAAATTGTCGCATACATGAGAAATTTGCTGAAAGCACTCGAGCATGTGCACAAATATAACATCATTCATAGAGACGTGAAGCCTGGAAACTTCTTATACAATAGAAAAGAGCAGCGTTATTTGCTCGTTGACTTTGGTTTAGCTCATCCCGTCCCTGAATATGCATCAGCTCGACAAAATCGCTACAGATATGCGCCCCATTTACAACCACTCACGCCGCACACCAATTTCAATAGCAGTTTCCAAGCGAACACTTCATTTATACAAAAACCAACTCATCAACAGACCAACAATTATATTCTTTCATCTAGCCGCCATCTCAGTAGGTATTTTGTCAACAGTGCAGGTGGTAATACGGGTGCCACGGCAACCTCGACTCCTCATGCCTCCAACAACAAACGTTCACTGCCAAACAGAATTGATTTCGATTCGAAATTTCGTCGACTATGTGTTGACGAAGATTCTGTCCAGAAAGTGAAAAAGATTCGTGTAGACGACGGTGCTACGTTTCGACTCGTCGCCAATCATTATGAATCTCCTATCACCCCAACTACGACCCGAGCCACCTACCAAACAATGTCTGCAATAACGCCACGTGCCACCGATGTCACACCTGTCAAGCAACAAAATAGCAGCAACATAAACAACACCACGCCTAAATCATCACGTCTTCGACCAGCACATCCATCATCGGTGCACGCATCACACCATTTTTCTACGCCTAAAACACAACAAGGTCACAGATGTGATTGTCTCGGGAAGCCAAGAACTTGTGATGCTTGTTTTGCACGACCTGAAGCTAGTGCGCCTAAAGCCGGCACACCAGGATTCAGGGCGCCAGAAGTCTTGTTGCGTTGGCACTTTCAAACAACAGCCATAGACATATGGTCGGCAGGTGTGATATTTATGTGCCTTCTATGCGGTCACAGTCCATTTTTTCGTGATGTTAGTGATCAAATGTCCCTTGCAGAAATTATTACCATCGTAGGTTCCGAGCGCGTATGTGAGGCCGCTAGAATGATTGGATGTTCTCTAACGCTATCACCGCCACGCTCTCCGAAAGATTTGCCTAAATTATGTCGAAGCATTAGACAATCATGTGATAAGAAACGCCAAATAGACATACCAGAGGTTGCATTTGATTTATTGGAAAAACTATTGGATCCGAATCCGCTCACCAGGATAACAGCCGTCCAAGCACTGGAACATGATTTATTCAACACTGAGTTTCATTAGCTTCGTCCTACGATCGCCAAGCTTGAAGTGGTACGTTTTAGGCTTCGAATCGTATCTTACGGACTTGCTCAATTCACTAGCGGCAGCTGATGATACACCTTCACCAACGACCGGAGACTTCATGCGAAGATCATATATGTGTATTGTACCATCAGATTGTCGCGAATAGCCTGTTGATATTGGCTGAACACTGATCACTAAATCAAACGATGATTTTATCGATGTTATCAATGACTGATTATCGAAATCATCAGAATTTTCGTGGGATTGAACAACCAAATGAGATCGTTCTAATGGTGATTTTTCACGCAGAATAAATTCAATGTTTTTCAAGATTTTATAAATAAGTCCAACCTCTACGCGCATATTGACTAAACAGCTGAGATCATCAATCATAATAACCACGTGGTTTTTGTTGCCTGTGTTTTCTTGTTTGTTGAGGAAAATTTTCAGAGGCTCCATGAGGTCTTTCTCTACGTCGAAATTCGACTCTAGAGCTTTGCTTAAAAGATCGATTACATCGAGATTGTCGTCGTTGCTTGAGTGTCTGATATTGACACCACTCTTGGCTGCACAGCTCGAATAATGACTCAAACTTTGATGCAATGTTACCAAGCATACTGCAGCATGTTCTCGTTTACAAAAGTGTTGTAACAGTGAATGGAAGGCAAAATCAGCTACATTTAAATCTTGACCGGTAATGAGAATATTCTGATGATGATGACAGTTGGGCGCCAGTGGACGCTGTTGCTTCAGATCCAATATATGAACAAACTCTTGAGCTGATGCCATGATTATGCGTATAGTGTGATGAAGTCTATTGTATGTTGATACCACCTAATGAATCGATTCTTTTTGTACAATATTTAATCAAAGTAGAGTGAACTGAATTCAAAGCGGTTGCGTATCGGGCCGTGGCTCCATGTGTCCGTGACACAACGCATGAAAACATGAGTCAGCTGTTCTCTGCATTGTGCAATAAGTTTGTTCTGCTCGTTTGTTTTGTGAGCGCTCTTCTGACCGTACACTGGATTAGTTATTGATATTTTTTATTTAAGACGATACTACATTATGGT
The DNA here is from genome assembly GCA_019968535.1 of Fragariocoptes setiger. Lineage (NCBI taxonomy): Eukaryota > Metazoa > Arthropoda > Arachnida > Trombidiformes > Phytoptidae > Fragariocoptes > Fragariocoptes setiger. The sequence continues at coordinate 56,007 of JAIFTH010000041.1, read as the reverse complement.
AAATTTAAATATTTTTATTCAAACTCGAAATTCGGTACTTCGGGTGCAAAATTCACTATGCATCCTCAAATGGTTCCATTTACCTCGTTGGCGATTTGCATACACTAACCTGTCTCGTGCATCATGATTGTAGTTCAAAGGAGGGCGGATTTAGATCCCGCTATGAAACGCGCCCTAAAGAGTCATATAATGCAAAAACGACGGCAATTGAAACAAGAACTCGAACAAGATGCAATTGAAACGAGACTCAAGCGCGAATTTGATTATAAACGACGCCAAAATGCAATGACATTGGACCAGATCACGGATCAAATGAACGAGCTGACGGCAAGATTGAAAAAATTGCACAACGAAAAACACAGCATGTTTTCCCAATTAAAGAGAGTTCTTAACGAGGAAGCATCTCGACGCAAACAAATAGATACTGAATTATTCTTGAAGCAACAACAAGATCAACGACATATTCAAGAGCAGGCACGGGTGTCCCATCATCTCGCAATGTTCCAAACTGAAACAACCTTGCCTGGTGTACCACTGATGCCATCGTCATCAGGAGTTACCTATCAATCACTGCTGAGCGCACATTGTCTAGCACAAGGATCTAGTATACCATCACACTTGCCGATGATGTTCGCCTCACACAATCAATCCGGAAGTTCGCACAATCCTTACACAAATCCGTTTTTCATGGATAACTCTACTCAAGTGCCTGTTGCACCACCGTTAGCACTTCCAACATCAAGCTACTCATTTATAACAAATCCACTGAACTCTGTTCCATCTATCAGAGAGAAATTAACATATAATGATCAGCACCGAATATACAATCATGCTGTATTGCCAAGCTCCTACACTGCCCAAATGACTGCCATCACCAATCCGGCTAGCGGCAACATAATAGCAAGTCCATCGGCATCTCACATACCGTACCAATCTCCTATGCCAGGCCACGACTTGCCTTGGCGCAACACCGAGATAGACACATCAATTCACCAGCAACTATCTGACAATTCACGAGAATCGCTCCCTTTGAAACGCCCACCCAGCAATCCAAGAATAGGCGCCACCCCCGTATCTCCGCCCAAGAAGCAACACGTGCCAATAGCAGCTTCATGTCATGGCAATCTCTATCAAGGGCCATCTGATTTAATCTTCGATCGCCCGCATCAAGCGTAACTTGCAATAGGGCCAGGAACAAGTATGTCATCTTCAAGCTCAACACTAGCTCAGTCAGTACTTCCTCCAGCCACCAAGGGACCTTACTCGCCTCCAAACCAACGAATGCCTTTGTATCCGACTCGACCGCATTTGGAAAGTCAGGTCGGTCCTCCAATGCGGCCTTTCTACACGAATCCGTACGATGATTTGCGGGCCTCTATGCAATCTCGTTCAGCATCTTGGTGGCAACCCCGCAAATCTTTACTGCATCCACTGTCTAATCACGTGCACCCAGTGGCATTGCACCGGCACCGAGACCACCGCCCTATCGACCACCTGCCAGATAACTGCCGATAGCTCAACTGCACTATTTATGACGTGATTGAATAAAACAAACATTGAATGTTTATCAATATTAGGAAATTATATTTGCATACTTAAGCTGACCGTTATTTGACGCAAGATTCTATTTTCTAAACAATCACTTGTATCGTTGCATCAACGTCAATGCAATTTTTATATATTGATATTGATCTACATTGTTTGCTACAGAGGACAAAAATTTAACGATAAACAATAACTGTCAATTCAGTATAGTTTTGCGCTGCATTGTGTGACGACCTTGATCAATACTTGGGTCTATGAAAATGAAAAGAGCTTTCTCGGAAGTACGCAACGATCATTATCGGTAAATATTCGAAGCTTGGCTGCATGAGTTATGGCGTCTGCGTATAATGACGCTACTCGTATCTTGGTCAGTCAATATTCGCGTGTCAATCTGAAATCAGCATCACCACTATCGCGTTATAAGAGTTTATGATGCGTAGCACGCTTACTTTCTTCTAGAGACATGACAAATGCGTGGAAGTATTTCTGCTCGTAGCTTGAACAATGTTATAAATAATATTATCACATTACAGTCTAGAGGTGGTGATTTCTATGAATCGTTTAAACCGAATAATGAGCTATCAAACTCATTGTGAAGATTTGTTTCGAGCAATATTAATATTGCTGTAAGCTCGAGGAACAAATTGGCAAGTTATAATGTTACTTCAAAGTGATGGCTTACAATTTGATACACAATTTATTCAATCGATTAAACTCGGAGACACGGCAAGATGTACAGAAAGAGATTCAACATGCTCGCTCCAATTATATTTATTCATTCGATATTTTCTACATCGACATCAACTATTGCCTGTGCAAGTAAAAGTCAACAACAGCGAGAGCAACATCACTGGCTTACGCACGTTCTTCGAGCATATGTGGTGTTTGATTTGATCAGAAATGTGTCTGCAATGGTGATGCTTCGCTCGCATGACACTTGGTCGTCTTCCGATACGTGCTCGATTGACACTACAATCGAGCAAAACCAATCACATTCTTATATATTGCTACATCTGCTGCTCAATCGATGGAACGGTTGGCAGCATCAACAAGCTTGGCATATTGTTGTGATTCTGTTCCACTTGAGCTGGCTTGCCGCAACATGGTATCGATTGGGCCAATCAAAATCGCCAACAATCAACTTTTACGACGAGCTATTAAAACGATATGATCAAGGTTACTGCAACAACGATGATAATGATCTCTGGCTTGCCATCGACGATCAGCACTCAATTATGGGCCAGTCACACAGTCGAATATACAATCAAAGTTTGAATACCAAGTTAACATACGTTGGAATTAGCACGTGGATGTTCATTGTGACCTCCGTAATATGTCAGTCTATTGTGGCCGAATACATTGCTCAGGCTGCTTACAATTCGTTGACTATGCGATGGTTTGTACGATTAGACTTTGGATTTTTGTACGCAACTTCGGTGTCGTACTTTTTAATGTTGACTCACATCATAATTGGTTGTATGGTGATATTCTCACGCATTGGCTCCCTTTTGGTGGCGCTTCAACAAATCACGAGATCATATTCGCGCTCTCGAAATCATCATCAGTGCGCAAGATGCAATTGGAAGCGATCAATTCCAAAGCTGAGATCTGGCTATGACGCTTGGCATGTGCAGCCACGTGTTGTCGACAATCAGCGAACAAAAATGACAACAAAAGCAACTCGAGTGACACGCTTTCGACCGGGACGTGCGTCGCATACACTCGTTGTCATTGAGGAGCAAATCGAGATCAAACAGCCACCGTCGTTGCCATTATTGTCAACAACGATGTCGTCAATGACATGCAATACTTGTCACTATAAATGCAACCATCTACGCGTGATTGAGGAAGTAATGAGTGGAGTGCACAAGGTTCATTGTGAAATACGCGAGCTCAAAATGTATTACGAGAATTTGATCAACATTGAAGTGATTGCACGCATTCCAATCATTGTGATTAGTGGTGCGCTATTGCTGCATCCACTGCCAAAGTTACAATTCTTTTTCATCAGTTCATTCTTGTGCTTCACCGTTCTATCGCTCACCAATCTAACAATATCTACTTCCTACGTCAATTTCAAGGTAAGCCTACTCAGCTCACACGCTCCTTGCTAGAAATCTAACAAACCACAATGGAACAACTAGACTGATAAAGTGAGTTTGACTTTTGGCCAGTTTCGTGCATTACACCAATCGATGTTGGCTCTCAACAATTTGCATTGCTTGCATCCTGAGCAGTCGAACAAAGTATTGTACGCTTGCAAGGATCTCGAGCGCTCCTCGTCGACCTCATTCGAACTAATAACTGGTACACAACTTTCATTCAATTCGATGGCCGCAGTGCTCGGCTACACGCTGTCAGGCATTTTACTTTACAGCCAGGCACTAACTTGATAGCATCAAGCTATGCCAACTATCGATACAGGTGCTAGTTCTTTATTATTATTGAATCTTTCACTGTCAAATTCAATGATTGTCAGAGTCGAAGATAGCAATAAAGTCAGTTGCTTAACGAACGCATCGGCTTCGATTGATACAAAGTTAAATTAAGACTCATAAACTGTTGATGATTTTATGCTTCTTGATGTGGCCAACATTATACCGAGCAACGTTGAGCCAAAGTTACTGATGTTGTTGCAATCGGCGTAACAGATCTTTAGCTTCAGCTTCAGTTCTCTTCTTTCGTTTACTATCAACTGTCTGCAAACCAAATCAGGCCGTTTGTGTAAACTCACATCAAGACCGTATGTGTGACTAACAGATATACGCAGGTTAGCCATCAAATCTGGCATACATTGAAACAAAGCAAACAGAAGCTCCCGATCTTGTTGTTGTCGCATGCAATGAACAACAAACAAATGATGCATGACTTGAGCTCGACTTCTGAACAGCAACAAATTCAGCCAACAAATCAAGAATCGCAAAGCAACAACGTCATTTTATTTATTTCTTTCTAACTCTCTTATGATTATGATTATTTATATTACAAACAAGCTCCATACAGACGACCAATCAATAAATTTGACCTTGATTGCAACATACATATATTTACATCTTACATCTGACACCTTACAGCCTCTCGATACAATTGTTGTCGTTCTGAGCTTGCTGTATGGTTCCCTGTGGCTGTATTTAGTCGCCGTTGTTGTCACACAACTACAAAGGCTAGCGAATATAATTTTGAAAATGAAAAAATAAAGTTTAGACTCCAGGAAAAGAGCCGTATTGGCTGCCGATAATTTCTGCCAAAGTTCAATAATAATTCGCTTCTGGTGTCTTACTGTTTCCTATCATTGCTATTGACTGTTGTCACATTGGTTTTAACTGTAGTTTAATAGCTATAATTGAAATAACACAATTCTAACGAATTGTTTTAGTTGATGCCGACAATAGTACTAACAATGTTGACGCGCGCGTGCGCTCGCTCGCAACAATTAACAAGGCGTTTCACACCTTAAAATTGCAGCTATGCAAAGAAGCTATTGATAGACCGACGCGGTAGGTCGCCACAGGACATTGGACAACATATTATTTTTGACTCACAGCTCTCATTGTTCAACTACTAATGCTAGAACTTTAGAACTATAGCATTACAACGTTTGAAAATGAATGTTGTGTTCGGAACGTGCATGCCAATTTCCACACGAACTTTTTCGTACACACAAGCACACGACCATTGACATATTGCACTGTTGTATTTATATTACATTGGAATTGTTCTGCAACACACTATAGCTTTTTTCCAAATCAACAAGTTGCAGCATCATGCATCGAGTTAAAGTTCGCTGGAAATGTGCTATTGTTCTACAAACTATGTAGATACTAGCGTACGAGTCACCAGTCAACATACAAGCATCTACAGGAGCAACTCAAATAATCCCCAGCCGCAGAGAAATAAAGACAGCCAATCTATTGTTTTATTATTGCTCCTAGCATTAATCAAGCCAAGGTACGTGATAGACAGAATCAACAACAACAGTGACAACAACTCGACAGCTGCAATATTTATGAATTAAATTTTATCAAGTCAACCGAAAGCTGAAAAATCAATGCGCCAGTGCTCAAGCAAAGCAATGTGTCAATATGGATATCTATATCGGACATCTCGTTTAATCGCATCATTTGGCACATATCAATTGGCCGGAGCTCATTACAGTAAGCACAACAGTTGGAGTCTTAGACAGTTAGATAGATTGATAATTGGATAGCGAACGAAAGAAAGAAGATAGAAAACTATTCAGTTGTTGAAAAGAGATCGAAACACTCGAGCAGTAGCTTTCACAAGTTGAGCGCCCTTGAAAACTAAAGCAGTCAGCTAAACTTTTTCGGTCACCTTTTGAGGCCAACTATAATAGTAATCAACAAGTGATCAATGAGCAATCAAAGAGCAGAGTGAGTACGTAAGTGTGCAAACAATCATTCAGAAAAACTCGCTCAACTCGATTTCTATCAATGAAACAGCCGCCAGTCAATACTTGACCACTCGTTGAGCTAGCAAATGGTGAGCAGCGGTTGCCAGCAATAAGCAGTAGATCTGCATAGAATCGGCAAGATCATTGATTGGAAGACATGTCTTCTTCTATCAGCGGCACTCGGTTGACTTTCAACACGACGCTCAACTTGCTGTGGTATAAAACTCTTTCACATGTGAGCTAAATTTATCAAAACCCTGAAGTGCAAAATCGCAACACAACCATTTCATTGAGAAGCATTTATTTAATTCAATACACACACCACTTCTGATGTGTTTTGTTGGCTTATTTACTCTATGTGTTGTTGTTATTGGCCTACTCAAATTGTTTGTTCAAAACATTGTAAAAATATATATTGCGTTTACAAATTTACTACATTACAGTCAACATGCTCACAAGGTTTAGACAAATAAGTCGTAGCAGCAACATCAGAAGCGATATTTGCACGTTCCTAACGGCGAAAGTATTCCTAGTATCGTTCGCAATGGTTCAAATTTGTCACTGCTCAACGACGACGTCCAACAATCATATTCACGTCGCCAGTGGGCCATCAAATAACAAGTTGTTGCGTGAAATTCAAAGTCAAGGCCAAAGTCATTGTGTGAACGCCGAGAAGAAGCTCGACGAATGCAGTCAACAGGTAAGTTGTTATTTTTTTGACTCTACTCTTAACGCTTCATACGCCCAATACTTGATGATGCTTTCGCTCTTTATGGCTGACACTTGTCGATACTTGTTCATCCAATCAATAGCTCATCATGTTTGGACAACAGAACGCCCAATACCCAGCGAGTTTAGTCGATTTAGATCATGAATTCTGTCCCAACTTTCGTCGGGCCAACAATTGCGTGAAAAAATACTCCACCTGTTACAAGCCATTCCAACGTCAAATCATTAAGTAAGTGACAGCGTTCGAAAGCATTGCCTATACATTCTCTCTCTCTCTCTCTCGGCTCCCAATAAGAGATTTGCTCATTCGCGTGAATTTGTAATTACTCTAACCCATATTATTGCTTTCTCCAACTGCACGAACAAACACACAGTTGGATATTGATATCAACCACTAAAGCCAACCATAAACGATGCAAGAACGAAACGGAGAAAGCACGTTTCGTCAACCTGTCGAGCTCATGTTTGATTCAGGTAAGTTTTCAGATTTGAAACAAGCTCTCCAAAACATCCATGGTGATGATGACGACATCAGACTCTGTCTCATACAAACTGTTTAATGTTACACGTTGCACTTATCTTGTGGACAGCTGAGAAATCCTATGACTAGCTGTATGGATCGATACATAGCCAATTTAGAGAAAATAGCCCACATGAGCGGTGACTCTGATCGTTTACGTGAGAATGACAACGGAATTCAATTGTCCTGTTGCGCCAATCGCCAATTCAAACAGGTAAGTGGATAATGTAAGTGGACCAGGCAACATTGCCTCTTTTTTTGTCACACAATGCGTGCATATTTAACTGACTTGATATTTTTCTCCAATGCATTTTATTGCTAGTGTTTGATGGAAAACGCAAAACAAAGCTGCAGTGCTGCACCGGCATTGTTCATGAAGCGTTTCAATTCGGTGTCGGCATTTCGACGAGTGCAAAAGAGCATGTTCCGCGCCAATAGCGATCTAATGGACAATTTCAAGAGGGCCATCGACTCGATGGCGCTGACAGGGCCCGAGTTCATTTGTGACATAGTCAAAGACGCCTGGTGTCACCGGAATTACGACAGCTCCAAATTCGAGCAGCCGGGCGTGCGGCCCATTCATCGATCCATTGTGCCATCAATGATAAAGATTTATTCCAACTGAATCAACTGAGACTTTGTGTGGCTTGAAACTGGTCTATGACTTGAATAAGAAAGAGACTTCTAGAGAGCGACCGTTATTTATTATTATAATGATTTGCCGATTGTGAAACGTGAGAGAGCCATACATTGAAAAGTTCTCATTCGTGGGACGAAATGCTTCGCATCGAATCTTTTGAATCGATGAGTTGATAGAATTCAAAAACTAGGTTGGTTTCGTTAAGAAAGCAATAATGTTTGAGTTGATATGTTTTTAATAAAATAATAGAAAAAAAAGACAACTAAATTAGATAATAAATTTCAATTTGGCAATGTTGTTGGTCGCTCTAATAATGATAATAACAATTTGAGGGATCTGACCATTTTGACTGGCTTTGCCACAATTCATACATTTGTCTAACGATGCATAAATAAAGAAACCATTCTGCTACTTTCATTTATTAACACACTTATTTACAGTCGCCCGATTCCAAGTCCCTTGACATTGATCGAAGGCAAGTAAAATTCCATTTCGAAATGACCAATGTCAACAATGGTCAATGTTCGATGTGTGCGGCAAAAAAATTCTATCAATAAATTTGCCTTTATTTTTACATCACAGACGGCACACAGTGTGTGTTTAGTAAAGGGTGTTTCTAACTTACGGTGAGCTGCCTTTGAGCGGTTTATATTTTAACGCCCATTGAGTTGCACACAAGCATATCACGCAGTTAGGTACACTGTGTACTTTTTGCTCTCTTTTGGCTGTCAGAATAAACCTAGGATAGTATTAAACCGAATCTGCTAAAGCAGGGCAGAGTTCGCGTCGTTCATACTGTCCCGATCAATTTCAATTGTAACTAAATTAGAAACACCCTTTAACTAATATACACTCCGCGTCACAACTAATGCAAGTCGAACTAAGTGTGGCCAAAGATTCTTTCGTCTAACATTCATAATGTGCTCAGCACACTCTTGAATTACAGTGACGCGGAGTGTAGAATGACTGCTGGTTAACTTTTGGAACCACAAGATTGTGCAATTACGAACACATTGTGAATCTTCGTGGACTGTGAATTCAGATGTGACTGAGCTATTGGTTAGAAAACTGTTTGCTGTATGCATTTTACCTCAAACGACTCCTTTCATTTTTCGTCCTCTAACATTTTAGAATTTTTAGCCAATTGGGATCAGACATTCGAAATGAGACACTTTTGTTATCGTTAGACTGCTATTCTCTGTCATCGTTTGTACAGGACAGTAGCGACATCTCGATGAAGTCAATAACAAACACCTGAGTCGAGGATTCGAACGAGTAAGAGCGCTTATTATAAATTTATGGGCCGATCGAATGAATCGGTCGGTGCTGGCCTACTCTCGATAGTAGCGAGCTGTACTGTCAACTGCCAAAATGACTAGGAGTCGTGTTTTCGCAGTTATATAATCGGACATTTCGACTGCCAGTCGACATTCGGCTCGTCGAACTGACCTGCCGCAGCACAGCTCATTAGAGCTGTCTGTTTGCGCAAACTGAGCAGTTGCCCCAGCCTGAGAATTGTCAGGCCAAACTCATCGATTGGACTGCCGACTGGCATTTGACAGGCTGTTTTGTGGTCTGACGTACAGGGGTTAGGCAGAAAAGGGGTTGGGTTTTGAGCGTGATGGCCCGGCAAACAACAGTCGTCAGAGCTGCGAATCAAAGGGCGAATTTCACGCCGGGCCTGTTGTCGGCAGTTTGGGCGTTGACTGCCAGTCGTTCGCGACTGCCGACTCCAGTCGCGAATTCACAGGCCGAATGGGCAGTCGAGTCGAGTGTACACAATTTAGCTCCCTAATCGATAGGCACAATCGTTGCGATTTCGATGCTAGCTCAGCTATGAATTATGACAACACATGATGTACTCTAATTCTGAAGACCAATGGTCAATCTTGGATCAAATCTCGACTATCGTAGGCGATCTAGCGTCACAAGGGCTGACTGTCGAAACTGGCACCAGGCCCACTCCTCGGGTTGAATTTTTGAACGACAACAAAAGATAGGTTCGGCACAAATGGGCTAGAAATTGGAACTGTCCTGATAAGTTGTTGTTTTAGCAATTGCTTGCTCATTGCAACAGTTGCTTTACACAATTGCATCATAAATTGACTCATTGTTTTGTCCACAATTAACTTCTGTAATGATAAACTGTTATTGCTTGATGCACATCGCTTTGACGTTAGTGTCTGTGTGTCCAACAACGATCACATTTGAGTCCCATGCATGAGAGTGAGTCGAGAGTCCATGAGATTCCAACAATAATCTAGGTCTAACGAAGACGTCAGCAATGTTCGATCACGATATCGATATCATCATATCAAGTTGAGATTGACCGCTGCTGCTGCTGAGTGAATGCCTATCTGATAATTCAAATGGTAGCAAAAAAGATGAATAGTGTTGATAATATTTCGATAATGAGAAGTGGATCGATCATTGTGTGTGAGTGCGTATGACATCACATGATCTTATTCTTATGTAACACATCCACTTGCAAATTCTGCATGTAAATGTGTACACACAACCACAAGTACTAACCGGCACACGTACTAAACACCGATTGGTACACAAACACCGAGAGAACGAGCGAGCGAGCGAACAAGCCGCCGGCCGACGATTCCTGCCAGCATTCTTGCAACCAGTGCCGGCTGCGAACGATCGGACAAGTGGCCCGTGTGCTACGTCTTATCTCTTGCTAGCCTTATCACATGTGCTGCAGCTCGCTGCAGCTCACTGCAGCTGAGACTTGTGAGACACACAGCCTGACGCTGCATACTGGACAGCGTGCAGTGTGGCAGCATTCGCGAACCATTAGCGGCTGCTTGCTGACGCCAACACTGACACTGACACTGGCACTGGCACTAACTTGCACCAGGTGAGTGTGCCATCTGAGTGCCACAACAAGGCACACGGATACACGCACACACAATTAAAGAGCAAGCGCACATTCTATGCGATTGCATTGGCCATTGCAGCACTGACTATGTGAGATGCAGTCACCAGCAATGGCAGGCTGTAGAGCAGGTACAACAGGACAGACACACGGGCAAGCTGGCAAGCAAGCGTGTGTGAGTGTGTGCAAGACGACGATGCTGCGCTTACGCAAGGACCAAGCAACAGGTCAACAAAATAGACAGGTAAATATTCTTTCTTTAGCTCTATCTGTGTTGTGCTCGTTCTTGAGTTCTTCGCTTCTTTCTTCACTCGGCTCATCGGTTCGCTCGTTGGTTCTTTGTGGCGAGTTGGGTGTGTGCGTGTCTGTGTGCCTGTATTGAAGAGACTGAACCACTAAACTGAAGACTTGCAAGACTCAAAAGAAAAAGACTTGAAAGAAAAAGAGTCTGAGTCTTTTCAAACTTGAGACGTTCTTTGCTGTGCGCGAAGCTCTGAGAAAAGAACCAACGATTCCAAAAGCAAAGAAAGCTTGCTTGCAACGAGCAAGGTCGTCCAAGTCGGTCTAGCCTTATAGCCGACCAGCCAACACTAGCAAAAGAGAGAGAGAGAGAGAGAGAGAGAGAGAGCCATCAACCATCAATAGAGAGCCAAGTTCACTATCAACAGAGCGAATGCTCACGTAGAGAGAATGTCCAACCATATCAATCAATAATACTAATACTTATGAACGAGAATAATAGAGGACAGATTCTCTGTAGAGGCAGCAACACGTACACTTGCATTTGTTATTATCATTAACAAAATTTATTAATGTATAATTAATCTATTTATTAACAATTTATGAAAATTGATAATTAATAGATTAGTAGCAATTATTTAGTTGTGTTTGTTCCTTTCGTTGTGTGAATTCATTCGTAATTTCCCTACGGTGCTCGACAGTGAAATAAATTCTCAAATCAACAAAAGCTCAACAACATAGAAACTCCAACAAATCTTGTAGTCAATAATTGTTTTTCAACACACACTAAATGTGCGAGCCACAAATGCAGTCATCAAACGACAACAATCAACGACGTTGACAGCAACAAGCAACCAACGACAAGCTAACGCCAAGGGCAAGTGTGACAAACTTGCAGCTGCCATCATGACGTTCAAGCGTAGCCATTATATTCATCACAATAGTGACAATAATGGCAATGATCAGATGACCTCAATCAGACCCCAAAGCAACAACAACAATTGTTGCAAGAGGAGTGTGCTTGATCAAGGTCATCATCATCATCATCATCATTATCATCATTATTATTATTTATTGCTACACTATAGCTCACTAATCCAGTCGCGTACAGATCACAATTGGCGGACAAAGCAAGATAATCGTCAACATCATCATCATGTGAAGAATCCTTTCAGAGGCAAGACAAAAACCAATAATAATAATCATACGAGTTCATTAATATTCTGTTTGCTGTTGACCTTGTTGTTGTTGGTGGTGTTGATACAATTAGTAGTTGCTTCACAACTACAAACCAATAAGCAACAGCAGCAGCATCGATTGTCCAGCAGCGGCAATAGTTATTCGCCTCAAGCGCACGCATTGAGTTCTGCAAATGCCAATGCTGTCAATCCTAACAGCAACAACAATGGCCAAACAAGTGGGGCCAGCGAGAGCTTGCTCAAGTGTCCTGACGGTTGGCATTCGCACTCGACACATTGCTATAAATTGTTTCATCAGCGTCATTCATGGCAACGAGCACGTGATATTTGCGAAACCTATGGCTCAACGCTGGCACTGATACAAGATTATCAGCAGAACAATTTCACATCACGCTTGGCCACACACGAACTATCGAGTGTGCTAGCGTCCTCGTTCACAAGTGTCACACCTCAGTCCTCAAACTACTACGTGCCAAACAACGCCAATACAAATTACAACAGCCAACAATCGCCAACATCCAATGATCACTACAGTTACAACTATAACGCCGACAATGACGACACGTCGTATTGGATTGGATATCAAGCTATCGATAATCTACAGACGGACACATTGGAATCGGCCTCGAATAGTTTCGTGTCGAAATACATTGGCTTTTGGGATATGAACGAGCCTGACATTGCGCACGGCCATTGTGTGCGTGCCTCATTGACGTATCACAATGAACGTAAGTGTCGAATTCTACCCTAACATGATTAGGGCCTCTCTCTCTCTCTCTCTCTCTCTCTTTTCTAACCACTAATTATTGACGCACCATCTGATTATTTACTTTTCTTTTTTTACCGCACAACTTTATTACGATTGATTGATATTTTGTGTGTGTGCCATTGACATGTGCACCCTCAACAAAAACAACTATGACAAGTAGTAGATCCTCAGCAACACCAGCGCTGGCAATTGGCCTCGTGCGACACTCTGCTACCGTTCGTGTGCCAACGCTCGGCGTGCGCCTCCAATTCGTTTCATTGCTTCAACGGACGATGCATCAATCAGGCATGGAAATGCGACGGCTACAACGATTGTGGCGACAACAGCGACGAAATTGATTGCAAAACTATGTGCCATTTCCATTACCAATCGTCAGGCGACAAAATTGAATCGCCGCGCTACCCGCAACGCTATCCTCCCAACAGCGATTGCCAATGGACCATTGAGGGCCCACTAGCGGCCGGCCTCATGTTGCAATTCTACGAATTCGACACCGAGCGTCACTTTGATGCGGTGCAAATCTACAGCGGTGCACGCAGCGAACACAAGGCACACCATATGGCCACACTGAGCGGACAATTGCACAATGTAACAACGTTCACAACGGGCTCCAATTTGATGATTGTGAAATTTCGCACCGACTCTAGCGTCGAGCGACGCGGCTTTCGTGCCTCGTGGAAAAGCGAGCCCATTAAGTGTGGCGGCGAATTGTAAGTGTCTTCCCCTCTCTCTCTCTCTCTCTCTCTTCTCTTTGTTCATTTAATTTCATTTCCATTTGAATTATCATGATTGGCGAGTTTTTCTTTCAATGACAAATGTCAATCATCAAGTCAGTAAGTCAGTTGCAATTAGAGTTACTCGTGTCCACCACCATAGCAACCAGCAGAAGCAGATTAGCAGCAGATAGAATCTAGAGATTGTTAAACTTTGTTGTCAGCGGCACATGCTTTTTCACACCACCACCGATGAAGCAAGGTTAGCAGAGCTAGAAAGTTCGAAAGCTTAAGAAGCTATCTTTGAAGAGCAAAAGTTCATCATCGTGTCACCTGTTGTCAAGCGTGTGCCACCCAGTTATTGGCTGCTATGCTGCCAACAACATACACACCAATTACTAGCACGCAGCTGGTTTATTTTCCCCTTTTTAATACACTGGAGTCGATATTTTTTACCATAGAGAAATAGATCGTTTAACAAGTGCACACACACCAATCAAAGTTAGAATCAATCCAGCAAGTAACGACAATGTTTGTCTTGTTAATAATAATAATAGTAAGAAGGCTCAACTCATTTGCTCATCAAGTGCACACACACATACACACGTATCAACAGGATGATGTGTCGACGCTGAGTGTCAGGTGCGATGCATGCCAATGCTAGTGCTCATGTCACCACCAAGCCAAGCTAAAGCGACAATCTTGCTAGCCCACAGTTGCTAGTTTTTTTGGTGTGCAACTGACAACTGATTAGCTGGCACGGTTTCCTCGAAACAAAACTCAAGTCTTTGATTGCAAGACCTGCAGTGTGCTATGTCATGTGATCGAAAGATGCATGAAATTGATGACAATATCTGTAGCATGTAGCGTAAATTTAATTGCAAGATTTCAAGTTCAATATTTAGCTCTTCTTCTTCTTCTTGTCCTCTCAAGAAGATGGTTTCGTTCGAATGTGACCTCAACAGTCAGCATTCAACAGTAGTCGGAGCATTTTTGAATTTCTCTCTGAATTGAATTTAATGCCACCGCACTCACTCGACTTCTATTCGGCAACTTATCCGATCGATAGTCGCCATGTGAGACAACCAAATGATAGTTTTCGAATAGCTGCTTCTACTTATGAATATAGCTGTGGCCAATCCAGACGCTGTTGCTGCTGTGACCAAGTTGCTTGAACCAACGTCTTAACCAGATCCGGTCTGGTTAAGACGTTGATTCTACGATCAGCAGTGTAAGCGAGCAAGTAACGAGCTTTGAATTGAATTGATGCTTTTTTAAAGTCAAAGTCATAGACATAGTCATAGTCGAGAGGCAACACAGCAGCAAGTGGACATGAATCAAATAAAATCCAATATAAGCTAGAGTTGCAAGTTGCCGGAAAGATGTTACCGATTACATCACCCAATGCGTGACTTTGTTGCGCCACAACACAGAAGAACAGACGAACAGGCGGCCAGTTGCTGCTTGCCAGTGACATTGGTTTGGAATTTCATTTCGAGCTCGTTCAACAACGACCACAAGCTAACACTAACAAACTAACTTGTGTGAGTCAAAAACTTGACTGGCTAACAAGTGCCAAGCTAAATAGTGCTGTCAATGTTTCTGCCACTTGTTGTGAATATCAAACTGCCAGCTCGAACGCTCGACACTCGGCACTCGGCACTCAACACTCGACTCTCGACTCTCGACTCTCGACTGTCACTGACCTGTTGCTGTCGCTATTGCTATTGCACCTGTTGCTGTTGGTGGTTCACGTTCAGTGTACCACTTGTGCATGTGTTGGTGTTGGTGTTGTTGGTGTGTGTGCGTGTGCGTGGTGTGTCAATTTATAATACACATCAGTTATAAAGACACATGTGCGTGTATCCTCTTTGATATGGCGCTGCCGTATTGCAGCTTCTCCTTCTTCCTCACATCATTCGTTGCACTGTAGACTTGGTGTCACGCTCTCTGTTTGTTCTATGTTTGTGTCTTGCTAGCTCAATCTTGAGTCAATGCCAGAGCTTCTATTAGCTTAGATTATTTAGTTGTTCGTATAACGCGAAATATTAAGCGAGTTAGCGACAAACGATAGCCGGTGAGCGAGCATCTGTGTGTGATGTAACACGTATACAGTTGTAGCCGCCTAGTAGTCGTTGGGTGCCGAGTTAATCAAGCCATACACTCAATTGAGCTCAACTCAGGCCAACTCAACAAGTCAACCGACTACTCTCGCCCAACTACAAACACTGCTACTTATAGGCTACTTATTACATTTGATTCGATATCTGTTTCTTTTGACTTTTTGCATTCTCTGGCTTCATCTCAACTTTAAAATCTCTTGATGAATTTTTGACCAAGCTTCAAGTAATCAAGCTTCGAGCTAGCAAACGAATGAGAGAGAAAGAATGTTTGTTAATTATGACGATTATTTGCTTGTTCGCTCGCTCGTTGACTGAACTGAACTGAATTAGAGCCCTCAAATATACTAAATAATATGTAGCTAAACTCAATGCTCATGGTGCGCCAATGTCGTCGTCGTCGTCCAAACCGAAAGGAAGCAATTTAATTTTGATAGAATGCTCAATGTCGTGACTCACGCGCAGATTCCAGCTTCCACAAGCAACCAAACTTGTTGCTGCTTGTTCTAGTGTGTGTGTGCGTTTAAATGACGTCGAATCATCATTTGTATGATGGTCACGCTTACCAATAATAATAATATTTTGCACTCTCTCAATGTCAATGTCAATGCAAGCTAATGTCATTGATCTTTCGTTTCGTGAACACAACTGGAGTGTGTTAAACAACAAGCCAACTGATCATCGAACATTATCGAACAACTTTGAGCGAGTGAGTCAATTTTAAAGTTGAAAAAGTACCGGAATTGAATTATTTGTATCGAATTGCTCAATTAGAACAACAACCAGCAACAGTAATTCAATCATCGACAATTGCCAACATCACACGAGGTGCACGCACGCACGCACTCACGCTGGTAGTCAAACGTTGATCGGACTAGCCAAATAGAAACTCAGGAGGTAATTAATAAGCTATACGTGAGCGCTCAATCATCGAGCATCAATCGATCTCGTGCCTCTATCGAGATCGCTATTGTGACTGTTGCGTGACAACAATCACAATCTCTGTCTAGATATTTTCATTCTCTGTCTAACATAATCGTAACGCGGCGGCGGTGGCGGCGGCGGCGGCGGCGGCGGCGGCGGCAACAGATGCTGATGATCGTGAATAACAAAATTGCTGTGTCTTGCTATTTTTATTTATGAGAAAGCAAGCATTAGCTCCCTCACTTGACATGAAGGAACTATAAATTACATATATATAACAGTGGCACACATATAGCAGGGGCAACAACAATGACAGTTGCTTTATCAATGGTAGTTGCTGTGTTTGACAGTTGTGCAATTGTTGCACAGAATAAGCAAGGCTCTGATCAAGCACAAACATTTGTATGCCGAACAAACGAGCGAGTGAGCGAGCGAAATAATGAACGAACGAACAAAGGGACCTAAAACAGGTGAGCATTCACTTGTTGCTGCTTGCTCGTTTGTTCTCCCTGTCAGTCGAGATGACAGTAGCAACAGAAAGAAAGAAGAAGCTTCTGTTTCGACTGGAGAGCATCATTGAGAAAGAGTAGCATCATTGATACAAGCATGTTGTCGTTGTACGTATCTCTCACTGTATTATAGCTCGTAGACAAGATGATGATCATAATTCATTGTATTTTCCTCACATTCATGTGTGTTTTTCAGTCAGTGTGTGCGCCATTCACTATGTGTGTGTGAAAGCCGCCAACTTTGCAACTTTGCTACACACAGTCGGTACAGATGACGCGATGGCCTGTTTGTTTATTCGATGGCTCGCTCAGTAGCTCAAGTGTACACTGTATTGCAATGCACGATAAAGTTCGTGTCTCAAGTCAAATCAAGCGAATTGAAGCGAAACAACAAGAAGGCAAGCCACATTGGAGCTTCTGTCACACTAAAGCTCGACGTGTCGTGTTGTCCTGCACTCGCACGGTGCACACGGAAGGCCAGAGCTAACACACTAAGCTCTACAGTAAGCTTTGATATATGAACAGACAGACGGTCGCTCGCCCAACGATACGATACGATATGATGCAATGCAATGCATCGCGACAAGATGCAAGAAAATTCAATGCATCGTTCGTGTGGCGCATCGTTAATCGCATTGCATTATGGTCCTGGTCTCTGCATCAAGAACAGCCGTTACAAGCGCCGTTACAATGCTGCATTTCGCATATAGCATTATCCACAAAAGTCTTGTCTGTCTGTCTGTCTGTCGGTCTGCCTGCCTGCCTGTCCGACTATGTATGCTTCATTATTGTTGTTGTTATTATTATTATCATGACCATCATGTAACCCAGTTAGTTTTCCTTTCTGTTTATTCTCTCGCTTGCAGACTTTGGTGAATGATGATTGTTGGTGCTAACTTTGCCTGAGCCACATGAGCTCAGGCAACTTGGCTAGCTAAACGTGAACAGACAGACTGCTTGTCGGCAACATTGCAGACGGCAATGAGTCAGCAAACGAGCAGTGGCCATATGATGATCAAGCGCTCAGGTAACAGTTAGCAGATAGATTGACTCACTGTTAACTCTAATAACCAATGCATGCCACTGTTGCTTGCTTCTGGCTCTTGGCAGCTTGCACTTGCTTTGGCTTACACTTGATCTTCTTCTTCTCATTTTAAACAACGATTGGCCGTGATTTGTTTGTTGTTGTTATTGCAAGCGATGAACAGGTGACACGAGAGTCGTGCATGTGTATGTTTCCGTGCACTACAATACCGTTCGCGACCAATTCGATACACACAACTTTCGGAATGTTGTGTTTATCAAAACAGCTTCCAGTATTACAGCTACTAAATATAAATTTCATTGCCCAAACATTACGTGCGATGATGCAATCTTTAAGACCATTATTCATTCCCAGTCTTGTCAGGCTGTCGACATTCTATACAGTACAGCACAGCACAACTCAGCCCATCTCAATCTTTTTCTTTAGCCCACTCAAATCAAGTGGACATTATGGTGTGTGTATCTGTTTTGCCAAAGCATATTGAAACGATAAGATAGTTAGGTGCATAAGGCCGAGCATAGCAACAGATAGTCTGAGCCTCAGACTCTTCAGAGGAAAACAAAGTAAGAGTTTGTTGACAAAGTTTGTCTTCAACCTGAAGTTAGTAGAGAGAAATTTTCGAGAAAGATGGTCTCCAAATAAAACTGTCTCTCTTCAATAACAACCTGGTGCCAGTTGGCTCAATCATTGATTGTCGATACGACTCGTGCGATCAGCAAGCAACAGAAAATATGAGCCATAAATTCATGCACTCTAGTCTTCAGCACAATAATACTACAAGTGACAACGAGCTCGTCAAGTTGTGTATCTGTCCAGCATTCAACGATACTGGACACAGCTTCTCACTGCAGTATATAACTGCAGTGAGGCTACTCGAATGGTGCGATGCTCAGATACTTGCATGTTCGAGTTGTGTTTGCGTTCAGTGTAGTTGTGGAGCAAAGCAAAGCAACGAGGATCATTTAAAACATTGGATCAAATATTGGCGTCAGCATCATCATCATCATCATCATCAGCAGCAGCACCAGCAGCACCAGCAGCAGTGACAGAACACTGTAGCCTGTGATGCTGATGCTACGAATGTTCGATGTTGTGAGCAGCAAATTGGATTTTACAAGCAAACAATGAGCGCCAATGAGCGAATCAAATGCAACAAACGAGAGCGTTTAATGCTACGTCGTTATATCGCGCTAAATTTTATGATTATATCTTGTTATTCATTCAATGTTGATTGGCTGAATGGCTGGCTCATCGTCAAGTGTTCCCAATTTTCACTTGCAAGCTCTCATTCTCTCTAAATTTTATCTTTCACTATCTTGTCGAAACGCAACGCAATAACTGATGCAATGCAATCCAGTGCATTGCCAAAGCATTGCTCGCAATATTGTTGCATTCTCATTGCAATTCTTATGCAATTGCAATGTCCGTTTGCTTACGATAAACTTTCTTTTCCCTTTGAGTCGTCGTGGTCGTCGACAACAGCAGCAGCACATTATCGACAACAGCGGACAAGCGAGCAAGTGAGCTAGCGAGAATGAGAATCTTTTCATTCACTTTGTTCATTGACCGAGTTATCCATTCGCTTCTCACCTAACCATCAACACAACTGGACTCACATGAGTTTTATCACCGAACCAACCCATTCGGTGCACTTGCTTCTCTTGACTCATAAAAGATTTCTTGCTATGCTATGTTAGTTAGTTTATTGGTCGAGGCTAATTCTTATTCTTCGACAGCACCGTCGACGATCGTCGTCGTCGTCGCCGTCACCGTCATCGTTCCGTTACAGCACATTATTTTCTGTTCTGTTACATTACGTTACACAAATCTTATATGGCCATTAGATTAACGCTCTGGGCTGTTTGTGGAGGCAAGCGAATGAACGAACAAGCGAGCAATCGAATGAGCGAACCTAATTCAGACGAGCAGCACAAATTGACACAAATCTTTGTGCACGCTAACAACTAACAACAAACACATATCAAGCTAGCTAGCTTATCATGAAGCCGAAGCACCTTGATTTTGGTTTGCCAATTACTGATCATCATCATCATCAGCAGCAGCATAAACGGCAACGGCAGCGATAGACGTAAACTTTCTTATCGCTATTCATTGGTGCCATTACTCTCGTTGCTATTGCTATTACTATTGTTAGTGAGATTGCCAGCGTCAAAGCTAATACTAGCAAGACATAAGGACCACTCTCTTGGATTGGTGCACTTGATTTTTGCTCCGCTCAATAGTTTAATTCAGAGAATGCCGTTGTTATTGTTGTGATAAAGAAAGAATGAATTCTCAAAGGAGAAAAGAAACCGTTACTTAGCGTTGACTAAAGGCACCGACCACTGGCGGCTGCCTGTCGTCATTAAAGAAGAAGGTTTTTAAAATACATGAAACGAGAGTTTTACTTCTTCTTTCTCTTCACCAATGATGACTTCTGCTCTGATCTCCGAGAAAAGGGAAACTCACAATAACAACAACAACATAAATTTAACCTCAAAATATGTTAAAGTTTTCTCTTCTTCTTCTTTCATGTTCATGGACATATCGAATTGGACCTAAGCTTTGGCTATTCATATGTCGAACATGAACAAAAAAAAGCTCGACATTGACTGCTGTTGTTGTTGCTGCTGTTCTTATGAACGAACAACACCTGTTGTTGCAATCAATTGCGTTGCATTGAATCGAATCGTATCAATTCCAATTGAGTTGAATTGAATTGAATGTTGTCGATTAATGAGTTCGCTCTCGGATTTATTGTTGCTGTCAGCCCTCACTTGCTCGCAGCTTCTTTAACGAGAAGTTAGTGAGCGAACGAGTGATCAATCGAGGTCTGAATGAGCCAACTTTCGATCGAATTTACTGGTCATTATTATGGCTCTTGTTTTTTTTACTCACATTTCTTCTGAGACAAAAGATTCTCGCCAATCTAGATGATTTGACGATTAGACGGCGAGAGATTAAGATGTCGGTGTGTGTTCAATTACTCCGGTCACTTTTTCTCACAAACAAATCATTTTCGTACAAGTTGAGTATCGAACAAATAATCAACGTGAGAAAAGTGAACGACAAACTAAGAAAGGGAAAGGGACAGTTTAGAAAAACTCTGAAAAAGCCTTAATTTAAAACTTTTCGTCCTGAGCAAAGTCAATTGAAACATTCATTTTCACTTTTGTCTCGAACGAACTTTGATAAAATCGATCGACTTTTCATTATCGTTGATTGCTAATTAAAGTTTTCACGAGTGTGTTATGATCACAGCTTTGTCCAGCTCGGCTCGGCTCGGCTCTGCTCAGATAAGCATTTTGAATAAATTGTGATTTATAAACATTTTACATATGTATTCAGTGATCATGAAAGTTGATTATGCAATAATGTATGCCCTGCTTATAATAGATGGATTCGTCTATATGCGTGATTATTGCATTCATGAATGCAATATTTTTGTAAAAATTAGTGCACCATCGAGCCTCGCACTCAAGCGTAACATATGTTATTAATTTAAGCAATTTTCAATAACAACAATCAAACGACACGATTAAAAAGTACTAATCACAATGTATATGATCTCTTTCTCTTATGTTCTCTATTACAATTGTCCAAACTATACAATTTGATCTGACCCGTTTTCGAATAATGTGTGTGCGTGTGATAGATTTGCACATGCTAGCACGCAGATAATCACGTCGCCGGCGCATCCCGAAGCGTATCCTGACAGCCTCGAGTGCGTGTATCAAGTGGTGGCCCCACAAGGACGCGTCATACGTCTCGAATTGTTAGAGCAAAGCTTGGCCCACGCCAAAGATTACATTTACGTGCGCGACGGTTCGCGTTCGTCCGATCCACTGTTGGCCGTGCTGTCGGGCAACAACGAAATCAATGGACAGACAGCAAGCAATCGTTACATAGTAAGCACCGGCAATCGAATGTATGTGTATTTTAAATCGGACTTCATCGATTTAGCGACGTCGGCCAGCGTGTCTGACCAAGATCGCGACGCGTCAAAGTCGTCATCGTCGTCGACACCTGCCATCATGCCATTGACAGGTGAAACATTCGACACCAGTTACAGTTCAGATTTGGCCCCAATTAGTTATGCCAATCAGCAGCAGCAACAACGAGACTTGTTGCGCAAATTTGCCATCGGCGTGAAAGCAAGCTGTGATTTAGATTTGGCAGGTGCATCGAATGGTTCGCTGCAATCGCCCGCTTATGGTGTGGCCCGTTATCCGGCCAGCCAACGGTGTGTGTATCGCATCAGTGTGCCGCCAATCACATTAGCACAATCTGAGCAACAGCAAGCGCAACAACCGAGTGTCACGCTACGCTTTCTCGATTTGGACGTGGCGCCCGGTGACGAGTTAAGCGTGTACGACGGCCACGAGGCGGCACCATCGGCACGCATCTATTCAAGCAGCGCACAGCAGCTATCATCGTCGATGTTGGGCGCTAGTCGATTTCCAACGTTGAGCGCAATGTCGGGCAAAATGTTGATCGAGTTTCGAACGTTGGCTCCCGCACTGGCGTCTCTAAGTTCTTCGTCGTCGTCGTCTTCGACGGGAGCGCCACCTCGCGGATGGTCGGCCATTTACAGTGCCGATTGTCCAGCCATCGATGTGGCGGGCAAATCGATCCTACTACACACATTGGCAGCAGCAACGACAGCAGCTGGCTCACAACAACAACAACACCAATCTGCCAACGTTGGCCAGGTGACACAATTGGTGCCGGGCAACGCTCAGCCTCGCTGGCGGTTCGGCCAACAGGTGTCGTTGACGTGTCCGCGCGGCCAAGAGTTTGCCGACGGCGGCGCCACTCGTCTGCTGGCCACCTGTCAATCGGGCGGCACGTGGTCTGTGATCAATCAATCATCATCACCATCGAGTGTCAATCATCACCAGCAGCAGCATCAGCAGCAGGTTCATTCGAAGCAAGTGCCGAGAGGCGCCCATTGGCCTGCCAAGTGTCAAGCACGCTATTGTGGGCCAGTGCCTCAAATCGACAACGGCTTTGCGGTGAGCGCCACCGGTGTCACGTTCAACCAGACCGCCACGTACAAATGTTACGCCGGCTTCACGATGCGTCCCAATACTGAAACGATCACTTGCGGTCCAGATGGCCAATGGGGCCGCCTGCCTGAGTGCCTCACCACATCGTGTGCTCCATTGCCGGAGGTGGCACACGGCCACGCCCAAGTGCTCACGGGCTCGCTCGTGACGCGCTCCTACGGCACAGTGGTTCGCTTCGAGTGTGGGCCCGGCTATAGGCGCGTCGGTGCTCCAGTGGTGCTGTGCACCACGTCAGGCGCCTGGTCGGCCCCGCCGCCTCTGTGCGAACGGCGCGCGTGCAAAGTGGTGCCCCAAATTGAGCACGGCTTCGTGCTGCCCGCTGCTGTCGGCACAACTGCTCAGGCAGGACACTCATCGTCACCCTCTTCTGCCGGTCCTGCGGGAGCAGGAAGCAGCGGCGGCGCGGCCCCGTCTTATTATTACGGCGACGAGGCACGCGTTCAATGCGAGCGCGGCTATCGTCTATTGGACTCGGCCACGTCACCTGACACGCAACCTGTTGCAGCAACAACAACAGCAGCCGCAGCCGCAGCCGCAATGAGTAACCACGAGCAGCATTCGACTTTCAACACGGCCGGCGTGATTCGGTGCGGCACGAACGGCACATTCGAGCGTGTGCCTCGTTGCGTGGACATTGACGAGTGTGCGCATGCGTCCGCGTGCGACTCTGCCTCCAGTGTGTGTCGCAACACGCGCGGCTCCTATTATTGCGAGTGCAAATCTGGCTACCGCGAGCTCAACGAGTGTCGAGCGCCCGCTGAGCTTGGCCTCACTTCTGGTCTGTTATTAGACTCATCGGTGCGTGTGTCATCGACAGCGGTCGGTCACGACAAGTCGGGAATTCGGTTTAATTCGGCGCACAGCTGGTGTGCCGCCTTGCCGGGCTCGTTGACTGCAGGAATGCACTCGGCAGCGTCCGCGTCCGCGTCTGCATCTGCAGTGCAGGCAGGAACGGCCGGGGGCGGCACGCCCTGGATTCGAGTCGATTTGAAAGCACCCACACTAATCAAGGGTTTCCGATTGGCGCCGATCGTTGTGCAGACAGTGAACAATAACAACAACCATGCGCAATCGCAATCACAATCACAACAATTGGCGTACGCGTCATTAGTCAAGTTGCGCTACTCGAACGAAGCCAACGATGTGTTCAAAGACTACACTGATTCGTCGCGTCGTGCCGTCCAATTTCGAATGAACAACATGACCTTGAACGGACTCACAGTGCAATTGTTCAAAGATCAACCGATCGAGGCTCGCTACGTGGAGCTAGTTCTCATGGATTGGCACGTGGCACCGTGCGTTCGTTTCGAGCTCACCGGATGTACGCGCCAATCGTGTGTAGACATCAACGAGTGCGCCACCAACAATGGCGGCTGCTCGTCGCGTTGCCTCAACTCGGCAGGCTCGTACACGTGTGCGTGTGAGCGCGGCTACGATCTGTTCACGGCCAACGGGACCAATGCGTTCGTGCTGCCGTCCACCGAGACAGGTACGCGTGACACGGACCTGTTGCGTCTCAACAAAACGTGTGTGCCGCGCCAATGTCCGTCTATTCAGGCGCCTGTCAACGGTTACTTGTTGGGTGCTAGCGCACAAACCAACAGTGCACCCACTGGCCACTCAATCACTCAATCATCACTTGTTGTTGGCAGCACTCAAAATCAGAATGTCATCAAGAACACGTATCATTATGGCGACATTGTGCGCTTCAAGTGTGCGCACGGCTACGTGATGACAGGTGCGTCGGCGGCGGCACTACTGTGCACACACACTGGCGCCTGGAACGGCACTGTGCCCGAGTGTGAGCGCGCCACTTGTTCGCCCTTGGCCACCGACGAGCGTCAAGGTCTCATAATGTCGCTCGCTATGTCGGCCGGCGCACAACAAAATCTAGCAGCAGCAGACAATAGCACCAACTACAAGCATTTCAGCCACTCGACTGTGGACGCAGGCGGACAAATGGCGCTCGGCGCCAACATGTCGGTCTCGTGTCGTCAGTTGGGTCGCGCACTCCGCAAGACGGCCAGCGCCGCCTACCGGCAGTGCGTGTACAACGTACGCTCGGACACCGGTCGTGGCGAGTATTATTTCGCGGGCGCGCCGCCCGCATGTCCGCGCATCGATTGCGGTGTGCCGCCCCCGACGCCCGGTGCGCTTGCGTACCAGGTGCACGACACCCACTTCGGAGGCTCCTTCTTCTTTGGCTGCGACGACGCGTACTCGATGGCGGGCCAATCGAGCAAAGCCAATAACGTAGTGTCGTGTCGCGCTGACGGCACTTGGGACTTTGGCGATTTGCGCTGCGAAGGACCCGTGTGCTCGGATCCCACGCACACGTTCGGGGCGCCCGACGTCGCCGAACAGGTGGGGCCACAAACGTACGAGCCCGGCGCCTCGGTCCACTTCAAGTGCCGACGAGCTGGTCACGTGCCCTACTCGGCTGACCCCATTCAATGTCAGCGGCTCAATCACACCGACGATTGTCCAGTCACACGAGCGCTCGGTCTCGCCTCGGGCCTCATCGGCGATCGCGCCATCAACGCCACCACGTATCGAGACAATTACGAGCCGGCCAAGGTGCGCCTGGGCTCATCCACCGGCTGGTGTGCTCGCTCACACGAGTCCATGCCCTACTTGACCGTTGATCTGGGCAACACGCGACAGGTGCGCGTCAAGGCCATCCTCATCAAGGGCGTGGTCACGGTTGACGTTGTGGGCCGTCCGTCACAGGTGCGTCTGTTCTACCGGGTGCCTGGAGCGCGCGAGTTCACATCGCTCTTTCCCGATTTCAACGTCACCTCCGCATTGGCGTCGTCGTCATCCAGTGCTACAGGTTCATCTAGTGCAACAACTTCTACCTCGACAACAATAACAGGCGACGCCAGTAGCGCAAATCCAGCTGCAGGCGCCATTGTGGCCAATTATGGCGAGCTGACAATGATCACGTTGCCCGGAAGCGGTGTCGTGGCCAACGCCATTGGCATCGGCATCGTTCGTTACGTTCGTAATCCGTGCATGCGTGTCGAACTATTGGGTTGCGACATCCCCATCACCAGCGGCACTCAATCATCGGCCAGTTCACAGCAAGCTAAACAACAAGTAACACAACAGCAATTGCTCGGCTGGGACGCCTCGGCGCCTGTCTGTGTCGATCAAGAGCCGCCCACGTTCGCCGGCTGCCCCAACGACCCGATCGTTGTGCCACGCAACGAGCTCGGCCACTTGCTTGCGGTCAATTACACCACACCTGTTGCGAGCGACAATTCAGGGCTCGTGGCGCGACTCGAGATTCGACCCAAAGGCTTTCGGCCCGGCGCGCACGTGATGCGCGACACACAAGTGCAATATGTGGCCAGCGACAACGACGGCAATGTGGCCGTGTGTACGGTCAATGTGACGCTGGCACACACGCACGCACCGCGTCTCGTGTGTCCCCAATCGCGCACGTATTATTATCGAATGGACGAGCTGCAGCAAGCGCCCGCGAGTGGCGCCACTGGCGACCAGTCGACAGGCCAATCATCGAGCAACTCTAAGGCCAATTATGTCGAGCTAGACATTCGTGCCTTGTTCGGTGCACAGGTGCGCGCGCAAGCCGCCTACGACAGTTTGACGCTGGCGCCTGAAGTGCCCGAGAACAGTAGAGCCGACAAGCAAGCGCTGGAAATTCTGTTCGAGCCCGACGTTGCGCTGGTCGCACCGGACGCCGTGGTTCGAGTGCGCGTTACCGCCACCGATGCGCACCAAAACAATGCTACCTGTCATTTTGAGGTACACGTGCGCGCGCCGCCGTGCAGTCGGGCCGCCCTGCAACCACCTGTCAACGGGTACGTCACCTGTTTGCCCTTGTTGGGTGCAGACAACAATAATTCACTGGCGCTACCACTCACTGGGTCGCCAGATCATCAGGCCACAGCTGGCTTAGCGTGCACTGTTGCGTGTGCGCCCAACTATCGATTTGCCGATGGACACGAAGCGAAATACTACGAGTGCACCCGCGAGCAGCCATTCGACGTGCACGTTCCCGAGTGTGTGGCCGACCAAGAGCTCAACGATTCCAGCTACCATGTACGCGCCACCATTACATACCGACCCACATCGTCGGGCACACTGGCCACTCTCACGCATCCCGAATGTGTGTCATGGTACGCGGACCACATTGGACGTCAGTTGCGCGACATCCAGCAACTGTTGTCGTCGCGTTGCTCAGTGAACAACGATGAAATGTCAGTTGCATTCGTGGGCCCACCGAAAGCGGTGCCTGCCAACAGTAACAGCAATCTAGTGGCAGCAGCAGCAGGTGAAACACAACAGGTGGCACTACAATTAGAGTACGATTTACGCATTGAATCACGCGAACGTCGTGCGCCTTACTTCGAGTATTGTGGCAACACTGTAGCGTTCGTTTTTGACGTGCGCTTGCCGCTAATCTCGGGGATGCTCAATTTCACAAGTGCCACGCCCACCACCGAATGTCCCTCGATTGTGGCGAGCCAAGTATCGACACGGCGCGGCTACGAGTGTCCGCCAGGCTCAATATTGATCAACAACAACAACAGCAATGCGGATGATATCGCAGCGAACATTCCGCGCTGCTTGGCGTGTCCGCGCGGCTCCCAGGCCACGCCCAACAGCACCGCCTGCGTGCCGTGCCCGCGCCACACGTATCGTGACGTCACGCCCTCTATGTCGGCGGCAGCGCCTGCCGAGTGTGTACCGTGTCCCAGCGGAAGTGGTACGCGCCTCGAGGGTAGCAAATCGTTGTCAGACTGTGTGCCCGTCTGTTCGGACGGTACTTACTCGAGCACAGGCTTAGCGCCGTGCAGCGAGTGTCCGTTGAACACGTACACGCGCGCACCACGTACAAGCGGGCAAGCAGCAGTAGCGGGCGTACCGAGTGTCCACTCGAACATGAGCAATGCTACAATGGAGATGCTGGACATGGCAAGCGCGCTGGCAATGGTACACGAGGGACACAAGGAGTGCGTCTCGTGCCCGCCTGAGGCGCCGTTCACGTACGTAGGCGGGGCTCGTTCGCGCCAACACTGCCGCGCCCTCTGTGCACCGGGCCACTACTCGTCTACAGGCCTCGAGCCGTGCGCGCCCTGTCCGCGTCACCACTATCAGCCGCTAGAGGGCGCCACTACGTGCCAAGAGTGTGCACCCCATCAGCTGACACTGCAGCCGGGCGCCGTCAGCAACGAGTCGTGCGTGCTGGGCGCCACAGCGGGTGTGTGCCCGCCAGCGGGTCAATTTAACGCCCTGCTGATGGGGGCGCACGCAACAGGACACGACCAGTCGCTCGAGTTCCCCGGTTGCGCCAACAACGGCGTGTGCTCGGTGCACGCGCACGAGCCTCAGTGCCATTGTCCGTCGGGTTTCAGCGGACGCTACTGTGAGCTGGACATCAACGAGTGCGCCAGCGAGCCATGCGCTAACGGCGCCACCTGTATCGATCTGAAACAATCATACAGGTGCAAGTGCGCGCCAGGCTATACGGGTCTCCAGTGTCAGCACGAGCTGCAGCCCGATTGTTCGCGAAACGACACCTGTGATCCGCAACGCGCCATGTGTCACGAGTTGCCAGGACCGAACAATTACACCTGTTTGTGTCGCACGGGCTACACGGGTGCGCCGCATTGCAACATCACAGTGGACGCGTGCCAGGTACCAACAACAACACCTGTTTCCCTGCAACACTCAACGGCTGCCCTCTCTATCGACGACGCTGGCGATCTAACGAGCGCCACCACCACCACCACCACACTAGGACCGTGCGTCAATGGAGGCGTGTGTCACTCGTTTCCGCAAGGTCGTTTCCGGTGCGAGTGCCCGCCCGGCTGGAGCGGCGAACGGTGCGAGCAAGACGTCGACGATTGTGCCGAAGAGCCGTGTCTGATGGGCGCTCGATGCGTGGATTTAGTGGCCGACTTCCGGTGCGAGTGTCCTCCCGGCTATGGCGGCAAACGGTGCCAAGACAAGATCGACCTGTGCCTCGTTCCATCGACAGGTGCGTCTCAATGCGCGCCCAACGGCGTGTGTGTCGATCACGGCCACCATTTCGAGTGTGTGTGTGCGCCCGGATTTACAGGACACACATGTAACGTCACTATCGACTATTGCGCCACCGCACTGCAGCCGGCCTGCTTGAACGGCGGCGAGTGTGTCCCACTTCCGGCCGAACAATTGCGACGCCATCTGAGCAGGGTCCTGCCCAATCAAGCGTCTGCTTTTTCGCTCCCTACGTCTGCAGATGCAGACATGGCTGTAGTGTCGAGCAACAATCTCAATAACAATAACAATGAGCAAGATGCTGTGGAACTGCTCATGTATAGGTGTCTGTGTGACTCGCGCTACACAGGCGCTCGATGCCAGCACCAGGTCGATGCGTGCGCCACGAATCGTTGCGAGAACGGCGGCACTTGCGTCGACACTCTCGACGGCTTCGAGTGCAAGTGTCGTCCCGGCTTCGTTGGTCTCAATTGCGAGGCACAGGTCAAGTCGTGTGCTTCCGGTTTGGCTCAGTGCAACCCGCTGGGCACCCGCGATTGTGTCGATCTTTCGCTCACAGTAGCACACACTGATAATTCGTCAGCAGCGATCGCTCTGAAATGGCCAGCGACACCATCTGCGTCTGCAGTTGCAGTTGCTAATAAGGCATTGGACAAGTCAGTGGAGAGAGATTATCAGTGCGTGTGTCACGCCGGTTGGACCGGCGACAAGTGCGAGCATGACATCGACGATTGCGCCAACGAGCCGTGCACCAACGGAGGCCAGTGTGTGGACAGGATCAATGCATTCGAGTGCGTGTGCACGCAAGGTTGGTCGGGCGCCACGTGCGAGCAGGATGTGCGCACGTGCGCCCTCTACAAGCCGTGCATGAACAACGCGCGCTGTATCGATTTGGCCGACACATTGTTCGCTACAGCCTTGGCCGATCTATTGTCGCCGAGCGAGCAAAATGCGCTCAACTTGCACCAGCAACAGCCACAACAAGTGAATGATTTCTTCTGCGTTTGTCCCTCGGGCACGGACGGCAAACGGTGCCAGACGGCGCCACGTCGTTGCGTCGGCGATCCGTGCGCCAACGGCGGCACCTGTCTGGACTACGGCTCCGGCCTCAATTGTACGTGCGACGCCCGGCACACTGGCGCCGGTTGTCAGTACGAGCGCGATTTGTGTGCGCCGGGCACGTGCGCCAACGGTGGCACTTGCACGACGTTGTTACCATATTCGCTGTTGACAGGCGGCTCTTCAGGTGGTCAACTGTCGCGCGAATTGCAACGTGAACTTCAACTGCAACAGAACAACGCACAAGAGTTGTCGTATCTGTTGCCATCACATCATCAGCAACAACGGCATCATTTTGGCGGCAACGCTCGACAACACGCCAGACAAGCGAAACAACGCTCTAACTTTGGTGCTAGCGGTGAGGCCGCGTTCCGATGCACCTGTGCACCCGGCTGGACGGGTCCCACGTGTGAGCAAGACATTGTGGACTGTGTGCCGGGCGCGTGCGCGCCAGGCGCTACCTGTGTCGAACAAACCAACGGCTTCTATTGCGTGTGTCCGTCTGGATTTGGGGGCGACGATTGTCGCAAGTCACTCACTAGAGACTACGAACTTGCCTTCGAAGAGCCATCATCGTCAGTGTCTAGCTCACGCCCATTTGTTCTATCATCATTGACACCGTCCACAGTAGGCCAAGTGAATGGCAATCAATTGGATTCATTGACAGTTAGTGCGTGGGTTCAATTCACGGGGACCAGTCAAGATTTGGACTCGATCGGCGGGGACGATTCGAGTGTTTCAGATTCATCATCCATTGCATCATCATCATCTGCCCTCGATGATGCAGACACACGAGTATCAGCACTCGATCACCACCGGCAACAACAACAACAGCAACAGCAACTGCACCGACAAGGCAACTTTTTGACATTGTACGCTATACAGGGCGATCCGACAGCACAGACGTACAAAGAGTACGTGAAACAACAACAACGTTTGGTGCGCTTTGATCATGCCGGCGCCACATTCACGCTGCCAACCGCAAGTTTGTCGCTCGATGACAATTCAGTTCAAGCACAAGCACAACAGCAGCAACAGCGCGAGCTCTTTTTGCCTTACATCACACACGTACCAATCAACGACGGCCAATGGCATCATGTGGCACTCACGTGGAATGCACGTGTCACAGGAAATGTGACTCTGATCACTGACGGTGCTGTGGCGGCCGTACAGCACGTTGGTCGTGCTCTCGTATTCAGCGGCTTCAATCACGCCCATCTGACATTGGGCGCTACTCAGCTGTCGGGCACTGCGTTGGACGTCGGCAGCGGCGTCACAGCTTCATCTGCTGCAACTTCAGGTAATGGCAAGCAGCAGCAGCAGCAGCAGCAACAGCGTCACCTGACAACGACGCCAGCATCGACACGAGCTGCGCACTACGACGAGCTATTGCCGCCCGACGGTTTCGTGGGTCGCGTGAGCCGCGCACAAGTGTGGTCGCGTGCATTGAATGTGCTCGAAGAGGTGATGCCCCAATCGCGCAGTTGCCAAGCTGTCGCGCAACAACAGCAACAAGCGTCGAGCGCTCATCAAGCGAACCATCAACAGCCGGCGGCAGCGTGGAACTCATTTGAGCCCGCCTCTCAGGTGCGGGGACGTGTGACGCGCCACGAGCCTGGCACGTGCGGTCGGCGCGCCTGTCCAGCCGGATACGCGGGCGACGAGTGCACGCTACTGGTGGCCGACAAGCGTCCGCCACGCGTGCTATATTGTCCGTCCGACATGCTGGTGTTGCAAGCTCAAACTCAAGCTCACTCAGCAGCAGGCAATCAGTCAGCGAGCACTACCAGTGTATTGTCACCTGGCGCTGACGATTCTACCTACGGCGACGAAGTGTATGTTAATTGGGACGAGCCACACTTTGTCGACGATCTGACACGCACCGTCACGGTGGCCGAACGCAACAACATGCGTCCTGGCGACCCGTTGCGCGTTGGCCGTCCCTATCACCTGTCGTACGTTGCTGTCGATGATGCCGGCAACTCGGCCCGCTGCGATTTCACCATACGCGTGTTGCGCAACACTTGCCAACGCCCGCTAGGACCCCAAAATGGTCGCGCCCTGTGCAAGGCCTGGGGACCGCATGGCCGATATCTCACGTGTACCATCGAATGTGATGCAGGATATCAGTTTTCGACACCCGTAGCGCGCCAGTACGTGTGCGCTGCCGACGCTCAATGGCGCCCATCGTTGATGTTACACGCCACCACCAGCTACATGGCGTCAGGTGCCAACAATGGCGACAATCAGCCGGCCATCGAGCAGCTCACATTCCCGGCGTGTACACGCTCAACGGCGGCACAACGAATCGTGCGCTTGGCGCTCTCGTACGCCTCAGCGACAGCGCTAGCACAGCCACAATTTGCGTCTGCAGTTGCAGCTGCGGCCACCGCAGCCTCGGCCGGCGGCACCGTCGTTAGCGACGTCAATCGATCGTCAGCCAATCGATTAACATCAGCGACGGACGGACTAACGTCAGCTAGCCAAGCGGCGCTGTGCTCGGACGCAGCCAAAAAGATTCTCAGCTCACGTGTTGCGTCACAATTGGCCAAAATCGACGAATTGTGGCGACTGTGTGCACCTGTGTCATCGCAACAACAACAACAGAATACACACCATCAACGTTCAGGTGGTGATTTCTTCAATGCAGGCCAAGGCAACTCGGTGCCACAATCGACGTGTCACGATGTACGTGTTAATGTCAAATGTACGCGTGCCACTAATTTGGTGTCTACAGCGGCGGCCGCTCCAATCAATCAGCAGCAATCATCATCGATACCACAACAAGCGTTCAAGTATCGGCTGAAACGTCAAGTGGTGCCAATCAAAACAGCAATGCAACAAGACAACACCGCGACAACAACATTGGGACTTACCATTGGCAATCAATCATCGATAGCAGCAGACATTGATAATAATAATAATAATAATAATAATAGCGATAACAATGATAATTGGTTTCTGTCGAATAACAACGATAATATCAATGGTGGCAATGGCGCCAATTTGGCTGCCCCCGCCGACGATCTGATCTACTCGGTGGAGCTCGAGTTTCCCGCGTTACGCGATCCCGTGGTGAACATCAACACGCGCGAATTGGCCAACATTAGCGACGTGCTAGTGCGTGCGATCGCGGGCTCGGCGCGCGTGTTCGACGTGTCGCACACGCTGCCCAACGTGGCACCTGTCGTCTCGTCACTGAACGTACGCAACGAGTTTGCGTGCACCGAGCCAGGTCGCGTGGTGCGTGGCTCCACCTGTGTCGAGTGTGCGCCAGGCATGCGTTTCGACTCGCGCACACGTACCTGTCAGGCGTGCCCTCAAGGCACCTATCAACCGGAAGCAGCTCAACTGCACTGCGAAGTGTGCCCCGACGTGGCCGGCAAGCCGGGCATCACACCGACGGTGGGCTCACGCACACCCGAGGCGTGCAAAGAGCGCTGCCTGCCTGGCCAGTATTATGACCAATACTTGGCCATGTGCCGTCCGTGCGGCTACGGCCACTATCAGCCAGCAGAGGGCGCTTTCGCCTGTCTCGCGTGTCCCGCCGCCCAGACGACACGCACGCCAGAGGCGCGCGCTCGCTCCGAGTGTCGGCCTGAGTGCGACGCCGGCCAACAGTTGTCGGCCACACTGGGCGCCTGTGAACCGTGCGCTGTGGGCCACTTCCGGGCGCGCGGACGACCCGCGTGCGAGCCGTGCCCGAGCGGTTGGACCACTGAAACGTTGGGCGCCACCGATCGCGCACAATGTTCGTTGCCACTGTGTCCGGCGGGCACCTTCTTGGCACGCCGTCTGGCCACCAACTCTAGCTTGCAGTTCACCAGCAACAACTTGCCAACAACAGGCGCACAGCAACAACAACAACAGCTGACCGCCGAGTGTATGTTGTGCCCGCGCGGCACTTACACCGAACACGAACAACGTGAGCCACAATGTACGCCGTGCCCGTACGACACCACCACCGATGTAGAGGGCGCTACTAGCGCCGCCAATTGCACCAATCCGTGCCAGCAAGCTCTCGAGCTTCAATCTGTGTCTGCGTCTGCAGTTGGACCCGACGGACAAGCTGTTGAGTTGTGTCCTGCCAACTCGTACTGTGTGTACCGACGACCAGCGCTCGATTTTCGAGCACTGCAACAGCAATTGTCGGGCCAAGTATCAGACAACGGTGTGGATTTAAGCAGCAGCAGCAGCAGTAACCAGACAAACGGCCAGAGTGGCAAGCCTGAGTACACGTGTGAATGCAAACCGACGTACAGAATGAGCGAGCAATTGCGCCAATGCGTCTATGTGTGCGACGATTATTGTGTCAACGGCGGTACGTGTTATGTGGTGCCCGAGATTAATCGAGCTCGCTGCGAGTGCTTGGCCAATTATTACGGTGAACGGTGTGAGCGTAAGTCAGAGTTTGCGTACGTGGCCGCGGGCATTGGAATGGCGCTTGGCGTGATTCTGTTAGTGGTGCTGCTCATTTGGATGATCTGTGCACGCGTGGCTGGTCGTAGCGGTCGTCAGTGGTCATCGTCGTCGTCATCATTGTCGTCGTCGCGCCATCTGGCGGTGGCTGCCGCTGCGGCACACCATTACGGAACCAACGCGGCCGCTCTGACGCAACAGCAACAGAAGGCGGCGATGCACGCCGCCGTCGCCGATGGCTACGTAACAGGTGCCACAGGTGCGTACGCCGAATCGGTGGCGCCGTCGCATCACTCCAATTATGCTCATTACTATGATGATGATCTCGATGCTACAGCGGCCGCTGTGGCCATGGGCATGGGTCTGGCACCGTGGAACGCTGCGGCCAACGAGCAACAATTGGCCGCAATGCACGCCGCAGCAGCCGCCAATTATTATGCCGATCCCAATGCGGCCGCGTACACGTTGCGTCACGCGCCTCACTTGTTGGACGCCAACGCGCTAACGTTAAACTCCAAACAACATGACGCTATTAATGGCAAGCATAATTTAATGGACAACTCACAAGCGAACACGATCAGCACTAACGCTAATGCTCAAAATATCAACGCCGTCAATGGCAATGCCACTAATGGCAACAATCAAGCGCCCGACGACGAACTTTACGATAGGCTCAAACGACACCTGTACACCGGCAAAAAAGGGGACACCAGCGACAGCGATTGTCAATGATCATCTTCAATAGCCACTCTCTACAATCTCCTGTTGCTGCTGTTCAAGAATCTGCGCAACTGACAATCGACAACATTGTCGCACACATTATTTGCTATTGTAAATATTAAACTAAATTCTAAACAAACTATTCTATGAGTCAATTCCCTCTCTTTCTCCCTTCATTTAAAGTTGGTTCGTGGTTCTCGTAGAGCTAGATGGTTGGTGCCCCTTCAGAAGGTACGACTAGCTTTCACCGGCACAACGGCGACACACCCAAGACTAGGCCAAGCTTAAAAATCACAATCTCAGTCTTTCTTATGCTCTAATGTACTGAAGAAATTGCTGATCAGTATCTTTTTTTACACGATGTTTCAGGCTTTGAAACTCAGTTTGTATTAGCGTTTATTTCTCTTAAGCTCTTTCTATGTACATTTCAATTCTGTTGTCTACTTGTCCTTGAACCATTCACTCGAACAATCCACGTAAATGTTGATTGTTTCTCAAGTAGAGCCATCACTTTGTAGGGATTGCTGGCCAGCTGAGTCAATGGTTACAGTTGCATTTGTAACAGCTGTTTTTGCTACCTCCGCTGCCGTTACAGCCGATCGTTGTTCGTTGTTTCTATCGTTGTCCTTTCCACTATCGTTGGGTAGGGAATCAGGCGAGACCGTGGTAGTGGTGACAGCCACGGTTCCGTTAGCCTGACTGCGCTCACTGATCAGCGACGACGGATATGACGAGTAAAGATCTTCGTCGAGACTGATGAGATTCTCGATCCACTGCCTGTAGTTGGCCATATTGACGTAGACGCCTGGCACGCCCGGCTGACCGCAACCGATGCCCCACGATACGAGGCCGGCCACTTTGATGAGGCCATCTTGGACGCAGTAGAGGCCGGAGCCTCCGTCGCCCTCGCACGCGTCCTTGCCGCCCTCGCCGCCGGCGCAAATGAAGCCTGAGTGGAGCCGATAGTGGGGCCCGAGGCGCGTGGACCGCAACGCTTGCTCGCATTCACCGGCGCCCACCACCGGCAAATCGACCTCTTTCAGCACACTCTGGAATGTGCCCTTTTGGCCAAACGTGTCCTTGCCCCAGCCAGTCACCCAACATCGTTGGCCCTGAAACGATTCGTCGCTATTGGGCAAGCAGGCCGGATTGATGTGCGGTAAGCTCGGATCAATGGGCGAGTCGAGACGCAGCAATGCAATGTCATTCACCAGATTGCCAGCCACAAATTCAGGGTGCACCACAATGTCACGGATATTCTTCTCGACGTACGCATAGAATTCGTCGTCACGATGCACGTCCCATTCGCCGAGACGCACCTTGAGCTCGCCCGAGGTGTACTTTTTGATACAATGCGCCGCAGTTGCTACCCATTGCTGGCTGATCAGTGTGCCACCGCACACGTACAGACTGTCCGATGGGCCCAACCGTTTCAAAATGGCCGCCTGCGACGGATACTCGCCAAAATCGGCCGACGTTTCGTGGTATTGCAAATTTTGCACGCGGCCCGTGATGCCGGCCGACTGTCGCAAGCCGCAGCGGCCTTCAAGAATGCGCCGTTGCTGCTGCTGGTGCACAAGAGCATTGTTGTAGTTAGTGTTGTTGTTGTTGTAGCTGCTGCTACTCGATTGGTAGCTCGATTGTACCGGCGCAGCTTGAGCGTATTGATTCGAAGCTGAGGCCAATTTGTTCATAAATTGTTGAGCCTGATACTGAGGTTGTGCGGTGTGCGCTTGATTTGCGGAGTATGCCGTTTGGTGCATCGTGTGAGGCCTCACGGCGACCGCTGTCGACAGTTGGGGCGACATTCTTTGATAGTATTGTTGGCTGGCAGCCAATTGTTGCGGCTGTGCGTGTATCATTTGTTGTTGTTGCTGCTGCTTCTGTTGATGAGCTAGTGATTGTTGTTGCGGTGAGGCCAGCGAGTAAGCGCGATTAGAATGCGGCGTCTGTTGCAGAGCCGTTGGATACACTTGATTGCTGTGACCATATTGCTGTCTAATTGGCTGTTGATGAATGTGTTGTTGGCCAATCAACGATAGTGCTGGCTGCATGTATGCGTGCGATTGTTGTTGAGGTCGCAGCACGTTGTGATTGTTGTAATCGTTGATGCTGGTGACCATGCGAACTGGTGGATTGTTGACCGCTGAGCCAAGATACGTCGGTCGATTCAAAGCACCTTGTTGTTGATTGAATTGCTGTTCATTCATCAATTGTTGAGTAGTGTGCACTTGTTGAGCTTGTGGTTGATATTGTGAGTGAGGTGATGTCTCTACTAATGATTGATGCATGGCCGCTTCTAATTGACTAGCCAATTGGTCTTGTTGGCTACCAGACAACAAGTGTGGTGGCACACGACAACAGGTTCGCAGCACGCCGCATGATGCAATGCCGTTCTTGATGCCCAACATGCGGCCCAAAATATCTTGACTATAATGACTGGGGGCTATGCTGTCGGCTGAGCTGGTGCTGCTGTTGCTGATAGTAGTTTCGTCACGTGCAGTCAATTGTGACAACAAGTCTGACGACGAAGCGCCAGCAGACGCTAATGTGGACGTTTCGCTTGCCACTTGTCGATCCATGCTGCGCTCATCGACGGCCACGTACGGCGGCGCTTGCTCGGCACCGCTAATTTGCATCGACGAAGATTGACTTTCGGCGCCCGATTGGCCGAATCGATCATCCAATTGTTTGCTGAGCGCTAGTTGCGGTTGCTGAATCAAAGACATGCTATCAATCTGTTGTTGTTGTTGCTGCTGCTGCTGAATTAACTGTTGCACTTGACCCTTGCTTAAGCTTGACTCACTCAAGTAACCGTTTCGGCACATATAAAACGGCACACATACGCAATCATGTTGTTGTTGTTGCTGTTGCAACGTATCGATGTCGTCCGTTGCCGAATGGAGGGCGTGAGATTCGCTGCCCGCAGACGTGGAGCCCAATAGTGAGCTCAACATTGAGCTGCCTTGCTTTTTGTTCGATCGCTTGAACGGATTCAGGGCACCTAGGCCGTCCGAGAGCAAGTGTTTTGCGTCGAGACCCGATTGTTGTTGCTGCTGCTGCTGCTGCTGCTGTTGAGCGTTCAACAACGAAGACGTGTCGTAAGGCTGAATTCCGGTTGATGCGTGGCCCGGCGACGATTGGGCATATGGCGACGTATACAAATCATGCTGCTGCTGCTGATTCGACGATTGACCGCTCGAATACAATGACTTCTTGCTGATGGTCGACGATTCGCTGCCACTGCCATCGTCGCTGTCTTTGTCCACCTGCTTGATGGTCATAATTGGGATAAATCCGTGAATGGCCAACTTTTTGCCGGGCCCAATGTCCAGCGGCGAATCGTTGAGGATACGCGATTGACGGCCATCGGCGCTGATCTTGTTGCTGCGTGGCTCGTTGATGTCACGGTCCAAATCAAGCATGCGTCCGCCGCGTTGATTCGTTGCAGAAGGTTCTGTCACGTTCT
This sequence comes from Fragariocoptes setiger, assembly GCA_019968535.1. NCBI lineage: Eukaryota > Metazoa > Arthropoda > Arachnida > Trombidiformes > Phytoptidae > Fragariocoptes > Fragariocoptes setiger. The sequence goes on along the minus strand of JAIFTH010000041.1, from coordinate 17,008 downwards.
TATCTTCAGCTTTCACTGAAGATTGAGATGGAGATGATGACGATGATGCTGTGGCTGTGGCTGAGATGAAAGAATCAGGATCATAATAGAATGTTGCATTGTCTTTGGCTCTCAGAAGAGATCGGTCGAGCTTGAGCAGTGATGATGAATCGATTAAAGCATTGTCATTGGACAGGGCTACACATGTCCAGCTTTCTATGCACAACAATAGTCCGCACAACGCCACTGTATATGTTCGGGCATCCATTTTGTTGCTTTGCTATTTGGTTTCTTCACTTGTGCTCTTATCTTAAAAATGTTCTTCAAATGTGCTATAAATATTAGAAGGAGAATTGAATTGACTAGTAATTATTTTTCAATCAAAATGTAGATCAAGACGCATGTTGCCGTCGCTGGCACGAATGGTTTGATTTGAACGATCGAGCAGACTCTTTTATACTCTTCGAGGTCTCACCGAACTCTCATCTCAATCAACGAGAATCAGCCACGCTGCTTGGCCGGTCAGCAATGCCAACGAGAGGTGTCCACTTTCTCTCTCACTCGCTCATTTGTTCGTTCGCTTGATTCCACAGTCCTTGCCGGGAATTCACCAAATTGAACTCAACCTAAACAACTAACGTGCTCCATCGTCCTCTTTAGCTTATCGTTGAAATAGTTTACTGTACTATTGGCATCGTCGTCTCTATGCAGCCATGTCTATCGCCAAACCGAGCCAAGCGATCATGCCCGAGAGTCCAACCTTAGCTAGAGAGCCGAGCGAAAGTTGCCAACTTGTTGTTGTTGCTGAGTGTGCTTATGCTGTTCACCCACATGCTAGCACACTAAAATATTGGCTGGAAGCAACGTAGCAGTGCAGCTTGCATCTCGTTGATATTGCATTTGGTCGTTGACCATTACAAACCAAGGCGTAACGGCTTGCTGTTGTTAAGCTTCACTGGCTATCTTGTTAAGTCGATCTAAAACAAGTCTTGTCAAATGTGCACCTGCACTCGCTTGCTTACCATCTTGGAAAAACCATCTGGGTTTTTCTTACACACAATTTACTCTATCCAACACAGAAGAAAAATGACCTGTTTAACGAGCGAAAGTTTAACGAAGGACATTGGCTGCGCTCCAACTTGGAGGACAAGTGTCGCTTAGCTTTCGCTTTCTTCCACTCTCTCCATGAACTGTTGATAATTCTTAAAGTTAATCTTGTGCAGATGTACTCTGCTTCATCTCCTGTAATCCTGCTTTTGCTCTGGGGCGAGTTCAATCTAAGCTATCTTTGCTTGAAAACTCAAACAATGACACACAATGTCTCTACACGATCTCACGGGGCATTGCGTTCTTTCAGATCAATTCAATCGAATATGCTCCGAAACAATGTTAGCCATATCTGTCTCTTTCTATATAGTGTATATCTCAACATAAAAGTGCAGTCCTAAGTACTGTAATTGTGTAAAAAGAATATAAACTCTTGTTTATTATTATCTTACAGGATGTGGCTATTTTCTATTTTGAGGTAATATCTTGATTCAAAAACATGTTCGGATAAAAAGCTAAGCCTTCGATGGATTCGTCGCGGCACAACAAACCTAGGTTCTCACACTCCTGCAGTCTTTGACGCGCCAACGACACGGGAATAGACAATTGTAGGGCCATTTGTGGTGGTGTTGTGAATCGTTTGGTTCGCACAAACTCAAGTGTTTGCTCATGTGTCGAGGCTCCATCTAAATCGACACTCTCGAGTACCAATAGTCCACTAGTGTATTTGACCAATCGCATGCCTAACTCAGGCATATCTTGATAGATTTGGCATGCGTTGAGCACATCCTCCGGCGAGACCAGATCCACACCGCGAGCACGATTGAAACAACAATACACGTCCGGCAATGTCATCTGACTTTTCTTGTGATTCTTCATCACTGGCTTTGCTATACACGCTATTTGGCGCGCCAAATCAATGTAATACTTGTCCGCATTCGAGTAGCTCGATTTTGACTTGAAACTGTTCTCAAATTCAGGCTGACTAACACCCAGCTCCAAAAGATGAGATTTTAATTGCAAAGTTTCGTCGGTGGTGACTTGCGCTCCGTGTTCTTTCATTTTTTGAGCAATCTGCTTTGATAGTGTGGCCATTTGCTGAGCCATTCCCATTAGTTGCTTGAGATCTTGGAACGCCAACGATATTGATTTATCGGCGTCTTCTTGCTTGCTTCTAATCTTTTGCTCGATTCTCACGATCCCTGCCATGCCTGAAGAGTATTAGCTCTATCTGATAATATATTGCTTTACAATTAAAACGGTCATAAATTATTAAATTAAAAAAATATTATCAAATGATATGATTATTGCCGACCAGCAGCAAGTCATGATTTATTCAATCTCAGGTGTCGACATGTAAACAATCGTTACATGAACTGCATCTGCAGACAACACGTCTGCGCTGGACAAGCCTCAAGAATTGGGTGACTCAACACAGCCAGACAAACTCACAAACACTCGCGAATTGATATTCAAGTCTGTCGATGATATTTGTAACCAATATCCGAATCAAGTATTATATTATTATTATTTAAATTAAAGTATAAGAGGAATACTATTAACCCGTTCGATATGGCGTTATTAACGGCCGCCAAAGGCAAACTAATCGGTCTGATCGGAGACGAGGACACGTGCGTTGGATTCCTGCTCGGTGGTATTGGCGATCTCAACAAGACGAAAATTCCAAATCTAAATTTTGTTGTGGTTGGAAAAAATACCACAGTCCAAGAATTGGAAGATTCTTTCAGAGGCCTAGTCAAGCGCGACGACATCGACATCATCTTAATCAACCAGAATATTGCCGAGATGATTCGTCACGTCATTGACGCTCATAAGCAACCAATACCTTCGATCCTTGAGATACCTTCAAAAGATCACCCATACGATGCTAACAAGGATTCTATCATGCGCAGGGCCAAAGGTTTGTTCACCGCAGAAGATTACAGGTGAACAAAAGATGAGGTGTTACAAATACACACACTGTTAATTTTAGTTTTATTTGCTTCAGCATGAATACAAAATATTCCAGTCTATTTGTTATTTGAAATTCACTTTGATTAGTCAAGAAAGTTGTTCAGACCTTACCCTATTGTGTCTAACAATAAAGCAATATAAAAATGCTGACAACTATCAGCTCAAATGCCAATCTTCTTGCAATTTTTTCAACAATTCAGACTTGAGCACGGGCATGGTCAACGCAGTTACTGTTGAATCTTGAGAAGATCTGAAACGAGTTCTCGAAGAAACTCCTTGGCTCTGATCTTCATCGTCAATAGGCTCTTGTTTTATTTGGCATTTCAGGATCGTTGAAAGACTATAACTAACCTTTGGTAGCCTCAGTTCACCTATCCTAACATGAGAGAATTTATCGGATATTCTGTCAATCATTTCAGTACTTATTGGACATGGATCGCCCTGGTGCAAAGACTGACCGATGTACGCAGGTCCCACAACATTATCGTTTTTTTCGATGTCGAAGAAGTATCTTTGGCTGAAAACACTACCGTCTTGTGTAAGCTGTAATATATCAAAGCAAGGCCTGAGTTCATTGTCACAGTCTTTGGTCAGCGTTGAATCATGTTCAGCAATATGAATTCCTGTGACTTTGGCATTAGTAAAACGAGTCTCGGCCGGCGATTGCTGCAAGTCTCCACGTATTTTGAGGAAACAGTCTGACGGCTTCGACGTATGATATGGAGGATGCGCTGAAATCATATTAACTACCGGCTCTGTGTTGTGGCGATGGAACGACGTGAGGCACATTTTTGAATTGTCACTTAGACAAACTTTCTCATAGGCAATTCCGTTTACTTCACCTACGCTTGAAGTGATGAGAGCAGGTCTAGACACTTTGAGCATGTGTGACACTTGATTCAAGGTTGTGTCAAGATAACGCTGGTCGAACAGACGCAAATGAAAGTCTGATATCACATAGAATTGCGACGGATTTATCATACTGGGGCTCATCCCATGGAATCGCTCCCAAGAAAAAGTAGTGGACAGTTTTGAGGTGTTCGCCAAGACACTGGCATTGGTCATGGAGCGACTGTCGAATAGACCAACTTTGAAATTAGTCGCATAGATCGTGTTTTGCAAATGCCCTGGCTGAGGTCGGATCGTCGTAAGTGTCTCTGGCTCAATGTCTGTCGGCTCCCTTTGAATCAAGGATGTGAATTCTAAACCCGACCATGAAATGGTACGAATAGCTTTAGCCCTGATAATGTCATATAGTCTAATCTGGCAGTCAGTATTACGGTCACAAGCGATGGCGACCATCTCTGGCATGAAATTATTAAGACATGAATCGCGCAAATGATCGAATGGTTCAGCGAAGAGATCGTCTTCTTCACGGTTTGAATCTATTGAGGCTACTCTTCTGAATGGTTTTTTGGATTTCCTTCCTTGAACTCTGTCAAGTAATTTTGTCCGCCTCAGTTTGTAGAGGCTAACACTATTGTGAAAATTAACCAAAAAGTAACGGGGTTGACTGGGTGAGTAATACAACCCTTTGGCGGGCTCGTGAAGAGATCGAGAGTATTTGAGATCATTAGGGCATGTATTGAGCCACGACTCAACGTGAAATGAGCGATCGGCTGGGAATTTATAATACTTAAGTGTATCGTGTGTTAAATAGCATAGATATTGATCATTGTCATCTTGTTGAGAGAATAGCAAATTAGATCCCGATTCTAGTGGTGACTGTGATGATTGCAACGCCAAGGTTCTGTTGTCGATCTGATCGTCTATTATGATGGGCAAAGTCACATGTTTGGGCTTGTATGGCATCGTTCCGAGGACATTGTTTTTGAGTGCCACCTGGGCAGTGTCGATGGATCCACCGAAATCGGGCATCGAGCTGTAATCGAGATTGTAGCGTCGATTTGTGACGGGCCGACTGGCGGCTCCGCACGAATGTGTGATGGGTAACGTGTAGACCATGGCAAGACGATGAAAGCATATTCATGATGTGAATGTTTAATAATGAGATAATACTTGCACTTGTTCGAGGCCTTAATACTGTGAGGCAGATCACGCCGTATTGTTGTTGAATTGCGACTCACCAGCGAATCATTCACTGGGAATGTTTACGATTGAATCAGCAACGCCTAGCGGAGCTTGTATCAGCTGATTGTAGCGACTGCAGGCTGCACAAACGGCAGTACGTTGCGAACGACGCGTTTCGTCACGATTCATGAAGCTGCGTTGAGTGAGGTCGATGCACGGTGTCGCTCGTTCACGTGAATGAAAAATATCGACGAACATTGTCAAGTGATATAGTGATACGAAATTCTTCAGACGACCCATATTTATCGGACTGTTGGTATCAAGGATCCAGGAACATGAATTATGGACTGTTATCGCTGATCAGAGAATTACATTATGCAAGCATTGCGCATTCAATACTGTCGTGAGATTGATACTCTTGTTTGCACGGTCACGTTTGGAGTTGGCCAATTCTAGTCAGATACTAGTGCTTAATCCGTGTTTGAACAAATATACATTCATTTCCCGGCTCACATGCAATTGATATAAATACCACCGGTGGCAAGCATCATAATTATCTATAGAATCATGGAAGAATGTGAATTGTTGGTGGTTGACACCGAGAAACCGTTGGTTCAGAAGCAACTCGAACGTAACGCCAACAACAGCGATGAATTCATTGAGGAAACAATTGAAACGCCACACGGTGCTATGTTTGTTGCTCGACAAGGTGCCAAGCACGTGCCTGGCTCGAGCCGTCACGTTATTGTAACATTTCACGATCTCGGACTGAACTACCTCTCAAATTTCCAGTCATTCTTCAACTATCACGCAATGAAACCGTTGCTGGAACGAATGACAGTGCTGCATATCAATGCCCCGGGCCAAGAAGAGTGTGCCGACGATCTTCCTTATGATTACGAATACCCAAGCATGGAGATACTCGCCGAAATGGTGTTCCACGTGTGTAAACACTATCAATTGCGTCACACCATCGGTTTGGGCGTTGGTGTCGGCGCCAATGTGCTGGCTCGATTTGCGTTGCTCCGTCCCGAATTAGTCGATGGTTTGTTTCTCGTAAACCCGGTGTCAACAGCGGCCGGATGGATCGAGTGGGCCTACCAAAAGTGGAACATCTATCAGCTATTGCAACACGGCGCACGCCGATCAGACAAGTATCAGCCACCATTCCCGCAGACTGTGCTCGACTATTTGATATGGCATCATTTTGGCACCACGTATCGTGACTCTAGCCTTGATCTGATCAACATGTACAAGTCATATTTCTCTAGCCGCTCGTGCAAGATCAACTCGCGCAATCTGGCCTTATTTGCTGACAGTTACTTGCGTCGCACCGATCTCGACATCGATAGATTGCGTACAAACACTAGCCGGCATCTTGAATGCCCGACCCTGATTTTGGTTGGCAACGATTCTCCGCATCTCGAAGACACTGTCACTTTCAATTCTCGCTTATCGCCGGAGCATTCAACCTGGATAAAACTGTTCGATTGTGGTATGGCACTGGACGAACAACCGCATCGTGTATCACAAGCGTTGATTTTATTCATTCAAGGTCTTGGTCTTGGTTTGCTGACATGTCTTCGTACAACAGCCACTTCTACAATTACAACACGCGACTTGATCAATCGTGGCCGCATCGCAAGCGTACCCAATTATCATTTGTCATTCGACAACAAAGAGTCATCAATTTGACATTGCATTTTTTTAATCATTGTAGTATAGATCATTCATCAATGCATTGATCTATGGAGTAGATTAAACAGTATTCATTACGAAAATCTTATATATAGGTCCCATTGATATTTAGCAAATATTTTGTTGCGACAAAAAGGGAGAAGCCCAGATGAATCTGCGTTGATGCCAATAATACCGTCTGGTAAAGGTGTCCACCACTATTGTGCAGTGGTTCCTGCAAAAGCAGTTATTTTTGTGCCTTCGATCAATGCATTTGGCAACTCTCACAGCCTGTGTACAAATCATCCCAGCTGTTTTGGTACACTGTATATCGATTGTCGTTGCCATTCAATTGACTCATTACTATTATTATTATACGACTTATTATTATTGTAACTTTATGTTTTCACGAACACGATCAAACTTTCAAGCACTTGCTCAAGACAAAGAAAGCCGCAAGAAGACTGGTTTTATGAAGAAGAACTCCAAGAGGCGCTTGAAGATTTAATCAATAATTTCAACATCGAAGAAGATGTGGTTGTGTGAGGAGGCAGCGGTCGAGTCAATGAGCATTGATGATTACTTCTCAGATGATGAATGAATAAAAAGTACATTCTGTTCCACTAAATGTTGAACACTGCTTCTGCAGGAACCACTGCACAATAGTGGTGGACACTATGCACTCTCATGGATGATTTTCCATTGGATTAGGAGCGATAGCTTGATCTGGAATTTTTCGCTCGATAGAAAATTATTTTTTTTTGCCAGTCAAACGACTCCAAGTGCGCTGGTATAGAATTGGAGGCAGCCACCATGTTACATGTAACGCTAAGAGAATTCCTGCCTTGGTGTTCGCCTTTTAGGTACTTAAGCCTTTGGCACTGATCGTATGTTATGAGTTTCGTCTCGCTAGATGCCTGGACACATAAGTCCTGCCTGCCTGCACATAGAACCACAGAAAGCAATTGTAATTTTGAGCTGATTGTAATTTTACCAGTTTCAAGTGCCTCTTGCACAGAGAAAGAATTCGTTTTCGAGAGTCGCCGCACTCGTGACGCTTAAATGAGCTCTAGAGCGGCGACCGCGTGGCGCCATATTGTCATTTGTGAGCCGTGAGGTGTAAGGTGTGGTACCAGTTGGTGTGCTGCATCATCATGACACTGATGCTGCTTTCTAAACTTGTGTCGTCCTCTTGCCAAACTTGTGCCATTGTTTCGTTTGTCCAGTGACAATTGCAAGGAGAAAAGGAACTTACGTAAGCGTGCACGAATCGCATGACACACAGCAGATGAAGATATTAAAACGTACGACCCTCACTAATGCTGACTGTGTTACAGGAGCAGGCACAGCTTGTGGCAGAGTGGCATGTCCTCTCAAAAGTATTTTCTATTCGCAATGTGTGTCTACTCGTGACAAATCTCTCTAGACTGAGCCCAACGCAAACTAACATATTGCAGTTGCTGTTGTTTACTGTACTTGTAAGCTGTTATGTGCCATCTCGTATAATAATGCCTGTGTGTCCCGAGCGAATTGATTTTGCTGTTGAAGCGTCGTGTGACTTGCACGTTGTCGTAGTCGTCGTCGTAAGCTTGCAAGTGCGTGCCACGTGCAAGCCTACGACGTGCCGTATGTCAGCACGCAGCACGCAGCTCATAGTTCATGTCTCGCAGGCAAAGCAATGCCAATTGTTGTTTAGTTGGCTGCTGTTGCCGTTGTTGTCGCTTTCGCCGCTCGCGAGGTCGATGACATCTTCCTCTTCTATTCTATTCGAGATTTATATAAGCTCACAGCTCGAAAACTTGCAAATTTCTGAGCTTTTGTCCAACAAACTTTTCATTCTTCACTTTTCTGTTTTCAATTTTCAATCACAGCCGATATAGTTGACTTGCAGCCGGTTCAATTCAATGCAACGAGGAGGGGGAAGAAGAGGAACAAAGGGGCTATTCCGTTCAAGAAGTTCATGGGTTCTGTATGTGCGAAATTGAAACGATAGAATGTTGTTATGAAAATGCTCACTGGGTTGTGAATAAAGTGAAAACAGTGTGTTCATTTGACAATTTAAGGTTCATTCAATTGAACGTACAATGTGCACCTTTTGTGCGTGTGTCACACACTCGCTGCACCTAAGCTATACGTCAGTAATTTGGTGCTCGATCGATCAAAATAGTTGGCCACACAATTGCAAACTAACTGTAAATGCAACAACAATAACAACTATGATCGAACAAACTGCAAATCGAATAGCGAGAATGTGAGATTGGAGGCTGACGCGATACGGATGTGCTTTGGGCGTTATTCGTTGGCCCACATCAAGATGTGGAGATAATGTCATGTTTTTTTATTTAAGTCACTCAATGCAGTGCGTACTACTCATTGATAGTTGCTAGTGATTGCTATGGCGCCATGGATCGAACGATTGTGCATGCCGAACGAAACTATTCACTTGCCAATAGCTTCAACTCATTTGGAGAACTTGGAATACAACACAACCAAGATCGACTACATAACACAACGTTACGTAACTCAACATGGTATTGCGTTACAATTCGTTGAGTTATGAAATTGATTCGCTCTTTTCTTCCTAGTCTCTGTGAGTCTGTCAGCTATCGGTCTGTCAGCCTATGTATGCTTGCTCGCGAGCTTGTCTGTCGGCTCAAACGGATCATTTTTTACATGCCGTTATGTGCAGAGCAAAACCTTGAGCTTGAGCTTGAGTTTGACGTTAATCGACAATCATGTGTCGCAAGCGAACGCGTGTCACAGCTGCAACTTGTGCAACTGTGATTTGTACTCAAGCACGCACTCACTTTTTTGCTTTTGCTCACAACTTTTGCTGCATTCTCGCTGTAGACCAGCTTTTGAAATGTAGCGTGCGTCTGTGTAGCCATGCATATGATTGCCACGAATGAAACGGCAAAAAGAGTGAATGTCACAGCACAAACTGCATCTGTTTGTGCTGCATTCGAACGAGCAAGCACATTCACATTCACATTCACACTCTCACTCTCACTCTCACTTACTGTATTCAGCATTGCTTACAGTTCTCAATCTGAGTGCACAGTTTTCATTGCACTGACACAATGCAATACGCCTTACTGATCATCAGACATTACTCGAGAGATATTATTCTTTGGGGATTCGGAGCGCGATGAGCGTATGCGTGTGTAATTGTTACATGTGTGAGTGTCGCTTGATTAACGGCTCAATTTTGCATTGGTCGCTATTTGCTGCTAACTTGAACGCAAAACTTGAATTGCCGCCACGACAATTTAACAACATGCTGTCGACTGATCTTTGATGTTTATATTTGCGCTCGTTTTTGCATCGTTTACTCACTAACACTTGTGCTGTGCGTCAATCACAGTTAGCACACGCACCAACTGTATGTAAGCTACTGTTATACGTGCTATTATTTTCGTTAGAATATTGATAGCAAATGAGAATTGACATCGATGTGAGTGAGAATTGCAAATTGAGCAGCAGCAGCAACCTCATTCAAGTGATGAACCAACAAATGATGATGACTCCAGTGTCTGAGCCAATGTTTGAGGCTCGATCTGTGCGTCGACATGTTTAGACTGAAGTCATCAAGGAGGATCAAGATAATGGCAGGCAAACGGCTAAGTCACAATAAAGAATGCACCAACACGTGGCGCGTGAACATGAATGCACGTGTTAGTGTCGCTCAACATCGAGCACAACTCCCGACACCCGATCTCAGTCGGCAACCGACTGCCCGATCACAGAGCTTATGCATAAGGCTCACCAGATATATACGCTCTATTCGTTGCACACATGTGAGTGCATGAATTTGTTGCTGATGGTACTTATGAGCAGCAGCCTGATCGAGCGCAGGCTGCGTCGAGCCGAGCAGCTTGAATTCAGCGCGTTACTTGCTGTGCACCTCGCCATATCGGCCTCGATTCGCCCCCGACGCGATACCGAATCCGGTGTGCATTATGTAAGCTCTATATCTCAAGATTAGCCAACTACTGTCGACGACCGACCGACTGAGTGAGTAAGTGCGTGTGTGCGTCTTCCTCGAGCTCGCAAGCTATCATAAGGGCTATTAACGTATAGAGCTCAGTCTGCTCATGTCTAACCGGCTCAAGCTAACGCACTGCAAGTGGCACAAACTGAACATCGAGCGAACGAATAAGAGCTGAAACTTAAGATCACAAAACAAAACAGAACACATCTAAACTAAACTAAACCGAACTAAACTAAACTGAGGCTTGTCTCGTCTTCCTGCTTCAACATTGGATTCGTTGTTGAGTGAGCGCTTCAACAACGCACATCCCTCTCCGACTCTCAATATCGCTTTGTGTTGGCCTCACACTTGAGCAGTTGTTTGTACGTAGATATTCTGCTCACCAACCAGCAGACAGACAGACAGACAGACGCAGAGATACGTCAGATAGCCTGACACAAAGACCTCGATTTAACGCCATCGACCAGCCATCGAGCCATCGAATAGAACGTGCTTATGTGTGTGTATATAACGCAACTGAATATGTTTACTTACGTTTATGAGCAAATCATCATGGTCGAGATATCCAGATGTCGATAGATAACTACAATATGATCGCACACACACACACACACAGATTCTTCTAGCAAACTTTTAGTGCGGCTCAGTTTGTTACGTAATGGTATGAGTGGCCGCCACAGCGACTAACAGTTTGCTTGCTACCTTTTTGGTCTCAAATAACACTACTGAGCTGTTTTAGGATTTGCAGAAGATTGTTTCAAAGCTTCGTCATAGATCGGATTCTCTTTTTGTCTCAATGTGTGAACTCGAGAAGAACGAACGCGACCATCACGCGTGTTAGCTTCTTCTCTCGTACATTGGCGTTCATCGTCCGCATTGCCAACTATGAGTGAATGTGTGGGTGTGTATGATATCTTGTTCTAGACATCTCGTTTGCTGTCCCGCCCACTCTCTCGATTTTGCACACACACACACACACACACACGCACACACTTTGTGCACATAATTCCCATGTAATGGTCACGCACACACTCACGAAGCTCAGCTCGTGTGTAACTCGCACGTGTGTGACTTGTACTGCATGCTTAGCTCACACTTGAATGCTCTGAACTGTTTCATTTACACACAGGCAGACAGACAGACAAAGAAGATATAGTCAGAAGATCAAGCAAACATGGAATTAAAGCTGTTAGCTGCTCGCTTGGTCTGTTAATCATGAAGCTCTGTTGGTTCTGTCTCGCTGGAAGGTTTCATGACTCGCAAGTTTTGTTCTTCTCTGGCTCGCTAAATCGCTAGTCGCTAGTCGCCAGTCGCCAGTTGCCGACGACACAGTCATCATATGTATAGTGCACCGTGCGACATTGTGGCGAGTCAGTAAGCTGCTTTGTGTAAGTCGAACATGGCAATAAACGCGGCGAACTGGAGAGCGCCATGTTGTGCGCCCAGCAATGACACGTGATAATCATCACGGCAACGGCTGACAATAACGACAACAACGACGAAGACGACGACAACATTAACACTGCACTGTGCTGTAATCATTGGACGATACAATTCGATTGGATTCGATCCGCTTGTTTTTCGCTGTTTGCTGCTTCTCGAACAGAGCACATTCATTACACATTGCAATGTTTAGTATTTGATAACGATTGTCACAAGTTACTTCTCAAAACATACGACGGCACACGTATGTTGGCTGATCCACTGGCACCAGTCAGCTTTGTTGTAACCCCAATGGATATTCTCTTAGTTGAATTGAGTCGATGAAATAGTGACCGATGAATTGAAGGGCACCGTTTGAGTCGGTCCCCTTCGAACGATTGAATGAGATTTAAGCGTTGTTGTGACTTAATTTAAGTGACTTACTCTCAGCTTGATACTAGTTGATAAAGCTCGATGTTACGCACATTTAATGCTTGCACAAAGTTGCCGTGGCCACTGCACAATGGCAAAAGCAGTGACAGTAGCCGTAAAAGCAGTGTAACCGGAACAAGCAATACAACGCGATGCAACTTAATACAACTTGTACAACGCGTAACGAAACGCACGACACAACGAAACGAAACGAAACACATGCGCGTGTGTTCAATGCAGGATGTCGGTCACGTGGTTGTGTGCAACACACGCAATGTGTGTAACGTCACACCAATAACAACTAATTGAGTGTGGCCGTACAATGGAATGTTTACTCACCCAACACCAACTCTGGCTCTGCACAGAGTTCTTCTCTTTCTGATTATTACTATTTACACCGTAGTCTGTCTGACTGTCAAAGTGTGTGTGTGTGTGTGTGTGTGTGTGTGTGTATAATCGGCACCAAAGCGAAGCAAAGCAAAGCCTGCTTACCAAACATTGTCGTGCAATGGCCAACACAATGGCTTATGTATTTGCAAACGTTGTGATGCACAACGACGCCAAGTTGAAATTCCAGTGCGTGCGACCGAAACAATCATGCAGCTCGAGACGTGGCCACATTCTTTTGTACGTTCGACACTCTATTCGAATGAACGTTGATATATGTCGAATGTGTTACGACTGCTAATACGTGCGTCGTTGCAACGATGAAAACGATGATGACAGCAGCACGAAGCACGTGTTTAGCATCTCGAGCGAATGAACATTGAGATGCAGCAGCAGCAACGACATCATTGAGTGCTAATTCATTCGTGCTTGCTTGCATTAAAGTCTAAGCATTCTATCCAATGTGTTGCTGCCGATTCTTGAGTTGCTTTCCAATCGATCATTGACTATCATTATGTGCTGCCCATTGAGTTCGAAGAGTTTAGCTCGTTGTAGTTGAGTTGAACCTAGAACGACTTGTGAGCTGAATTGAATTGAGTTTTGTTTCGTGCTCAGTTGTGTGAGATTGATCTCAACATTCGAGACGAATCGAGTGTGTGATATTCATTCAAGAGTTACACAATAGCAGGCGATAAATCACACCCACGCCCACACACATACACCATTTTGTGTTGCTGTGAATTTTTTCTCTCATTGTGACCAACAAAACAGAGCCGACAGATCTCATGAACAGCAATGTCAGCTTTCAATGTGTTTGTTTGTGTGTATTCTTGTCTAGCATGTCTGAGTGGACTTTTACAGTGGACAAGTAAGCTTCTATTCTTACTGTTGCTGTTGACATTGTGTGGCGGCATTGCAGCTCAAACTGACTAATGGCAATTGCATCTAATCAAGCAAAACAAACTTCGCTCGTGCAACATCACAGCGACGTAAACTTTAATGCTCATTGTGAGTGTTGCATGTGACAACGTTTGTGTGCTAATATGCTTTATGTGTGGTTGTGGTTGTTGTCGTGCTTGTGGTTTGGCGACGTAATCTAATCAGCTCGCACTCAAGCCACTCGTTGCACGTAAGTTATATAGCAGATAAGCACAGTTAAGCTACGTAATATACAAGTTGATAGATGTTGGCCGCAGACGAACGGAAGGACGGACGGACGGACGGACGGACATTTGCATCTATTCCAATTAGCACAGTTGTGTTCGAGCTAGCAAATGTGTGTATCAGCTAGTACTCTGCTAGTCAGCGACTGTGTGCTAGTGCGATGATGAACTGCTACAGTTTCATGTGTGCAAACAAACAAACAGACAGGCAGACAAACGCATAGTTGTTGTGTGACTACCACGACACTGACGACGTTAGTGGATTCTGGTCATTGACATTCCAACCTCTCGTTGCTTTGTTCGCTCTCGTTGCTCTGTTATGCGTCACTTGTGCGTATTGTGAGCGGGCCCACTCATTATATTTGTGTGTGCGTTTGTGTGATTACAGGCTTCATGAGTGTGGCCCACATGAAATACGTGGTTGTGAGTGGTGACACTGATATGACGATGAAGGCGATTCTTTGTGCCCCCACTTTGTGTGTCTTTACGCACACACTCTTACTTGCAGTTCATTCAAGTTCACCAAGAATAAAAAGAAATATGATTCAAGTGTGAATGCAGATGAGAGAGATAGCTGAAGTGGAAAGAGAGTTCGATGTTCCTGAATTACGAGCTAAGCTCAAAATAGAAGTGGAAGTGAAAGTGGAGGTGGTAGTAGAAATACAAGTGAGGCATAGTAAAGCATAGCATCATCGGCCCGATTGAGGTTGACTAGCAGTCGATGCTGTCAAACAGCGATGAATCGAGCAAAAACTGCACTTGAGGAGCCCAAACAGCCAGACCAACTGATCAAGAAGCTCTCTGCGCGAATAGAGCTCAGCTCACTGTTAGCAAACAAATTGTGAGCAAGCACAAAGTTTGTTCCACATTGAACAGTCACTTTGGACGAAAGACTTTGTAACGTGCTGTTGTTTGGTGCTGAGAAACTTGTTGTCTACGCACACACTATGTGTATGAACGGTATTCGACGTTACTTCTGCCACTGCTATGGCTGCCAAGTTTATCACTAATCTACAACACCTGAGGGTGTGCTCCTTGGTTGTACAAGAGACAAAGACCACTTTGAGACCATTTTTCTGGCTTCTTTGCACGCGCTCACACACACTCACACACACACACTTGACGCAAAATTGTTGTTGAGCTAGCCAACAAATAGAAATTGGCAATGAAGCTCAAGAATGAGGTTGGTCTTGTCGCTCGACACAGGTCTTGGCGCCTCAGGCCAGAAAATGCCAAACAGACAGCTGACATTAGACTCACTCACGCAACAGAACACAACACAACTGGCAACAACAGCACTGACACAACGTCAACAACAACAACGAGCAAACATGCGCATCATCAAAAGCAAATTCACAACAGCAAGCACAAACAATTCAATTCAATTGTCCTATTGCGCAATTGTCCAATTGTGACTCTCACATTGGACATTGCCGTATGACAGGCCGCACACTTTTGACTCTAACTTGTTCACTTTTGCGCCAACACGCGCATAATACACACACTACGACGCACAGAGACATACTGAGCACACTAGCGAATGGCGAGCAACAAATTTATGTTATGCTGACGTGGATGATGATGGTGATGTTGATGTTATGCAGCACAACATGATGAGTACCAGCAGGTGGAGCGAGGAAAGCAAGTGGTGTGCGACTCATGGAGCAGGACAATTGCGTTAGCTCAATGATGATGTTGTTGGTTCATCGAATTAGCTGCTGCTGCTGCTGCTGCTGCTGCCACTGTTCGAAGCGAGCTGCTCACACAACAGTTGACTCGCTAGAACATTCTTTGGCTCGTGCCGTGGATTCGATCAGTGCCAACATCACGTGCATTACGTTACACTTACTCTAGCATCATATCGTGCGCGTTCGTATTGTTCACACCGATCACAGCCATTGTTTACTGTGTGGCTAACGTTAGCACGTGCTAACGTTATGTCTATGTCTATGAGGGTGTGAGTAAGAAGAATGAGGGTGTGAGTAAGGCACGTTTGAACGTAAAAAGTCTCGCTCTTCTTGCTTCTTGAGCCATTGTTTGTGACACTATTGTCCATAGCCGCTGCTGCTGCTACTGTGACGATAGGCACTCGTGTCACAAACAAACGCGGGTAGCGGCAACGAGCGAGCTAGAAAATGAACAATGGCGCCGTTATTTGCCGGCCAGCGAGCTAGACTTTTATTCTTACAATATTCCGATACATACTCTCATTGGCGCCACACAGTTATACGCTAGACCAGTTACGCAACACTCGCTCACTGCACATGCTATTCTGTTCAGTTCAGTTCAGTTCATCGTGAGCGCCCAAAAGACGCCGCTTGCACAGCACAACACAACTTAACACATGGCTATAACTGTAACGCACTGTAACTACGCTATTCTAGCTGGCAGCACAGTTGGCGTGCAAAGATGCTCGCATGGCGACTGCGTCGTGCAATTGCAAGCGCCAATGAGAGAGACTGCGTGTGTCATCGGCGAGATTGCTGGCAAACGATCTTGTCAGTCAGTCGTGTTTGCGGTTCATTGTGTGCACATAGCTTTGAATTGTCGCCTTTGTCGTCGTCGTCGTTGCAGTCCATCCATTGCAGTGCAAGAAAAATCTACAAGAATACATTTTTCCCATCCCGCTCTCCATCTTCATCTTCATCTTCATCTTCAACTCCATTGTCATCTCTATCTCTGTCTCAATCTGATCGAACGAAACTTTCAGCATTTCTATTTCCACTGTGTATGCGTATGTGTATGTGAGTGCGTGTGGGCGTGTGTGTGTATTTTTATCGAATCTTCATTGATTTACTCTCTATTTATATTAATTGAATTTATATTGAGCCTATGAGGCCAGCATACAAATTCACATACACGCGCACACACACACACACGAGCGTACGCACACGCACACGCACAC
>JAIFTH010000697.1:0-18655 GCA_019968535.1 Fragariocoptes setiger | reverse complement strand
TTTCTTCAATCTCTTGGTATTGATACCGCACCAGTATGTTTTTCATAGTGGACACTGTCTGGTTGCGTCCGTCTTCCACAAACTTTATCCACTATGTAACAATGCGCAGCTGTCGTAATCCGCCACACCAAGCAGTGCTGAGTGGGGTACGTGCGCATAGCGGATGATTGCGCTACACGGTAGCGTCTACAGGAAGAATGTGTAATCAATATGTCATGCATACCAAGAATTTGAAGATGCTCTGTACATTATTGAATTCTCACTAATAATAATTGAACGTAATCACTTGCACTAATAATTGAACGTAATCATTTGAGACAATCGGCTAGGGCAGTAATGATGGATGGGAAGTCATCTAATAACTGGAGATCAAACTTTGCCATTAGTGCAGTGAATCTTTTGAGATCGTTTCCGATATGTTGTCCATATGGAAGATCGTGAGTTAAGCAAAGGCAGGAAAAAAATTAGACGCCCGAGAATAGTAGGTTTAGTGATTCTCCTGGGATTGATATCGCAACAGTATGTTTTCCACACTGGACATTGTCTGATTGTGCCCGCTTTTCACAAATTTTATCCACTGTGTAACAATGCACAGCTGTCGCAATCGGCCAGACGCGTTGAGCGAAGTACGTGCGCATTGACCAGCTGATCGTGGATCGTCGAATCAACAATGTCCTGCATCGTTGAACCGTCAGCGTTTTTCTTGAGATTGTAAAACGTGGTGAACATTCATCCTCCAACAAAAAACAAATTAACAATGTCAGCATTCAAATTATGAGCAATCTTCGGATCGCCATGCATCCAAATCAGCTAAGAACGGCGGGGATGGCCAACTCAACAGCGACACCGATACAACCTCAGATACATCGGTATTATCGTATGCCAAATGTACCTGTCCTCACGAAGAGTGGTTAGAAAATCAATACAGCAAAGCTTTCGCAGTGCTAGATGAATATCTTTACTTCTATTATCGTTTCTTTGAGGTGGCGGACGCTATATTTCCATCATTTACTTGGAGAGAGGCAGTCATTCAACGACGTGCATGAATGCTTTTTCGAAAAGAAAGCTACAGAGTGGAGCCGTGTACTTCGGTAATTAAATAATTTTCAGAAAGAATGGAGAGGAAAACGAGAATATCGAGAAGTCTACAAGAAAAATGTGTAATCGATGTGTAGCGGCTACAATAAAAAGATTCTCTTTAAACTAAGGAGATGATTATATCATAAGGACGTCTACTTCGTTAGCCTCTTCTATGGTGCTCCAAAATATTGGCTCAACAAGCAGCGATCGTTTTTCGTTGGCTATTTTACCAAATTGAGCCATTAGATATTTGGTGACCTCGATGAATCCGTCGATCGTTTCTGACACTCTTACACCATTAACTTTTTTGTAATCACACAAATCGAGGTAACATTTGAACACTCGAACATTGAAAAACAATGCCATGTTGCCGCAATCTATAATAAATCGTTGGAATAACTTTAGTATAGCGCGATTTGTGGTTTCGCTGTTGGACGCGAAGTTGGAAAATAATCTAGTATGCAGTTTCACAACATTTGGATTGTAGTGTCTAATGACGAAGCTGGTGAAATCAAACTCGGTCTGTTTGGTTCGTAATCGCGTGTCGTCATTGTTATCATCAGAATCTTCCTCGTTATTGTCATGTTCTTCTTCCAATAGACTATCAGACTTCTCTGGAGGCGTCAGTAGAGGACCAGACAACTCTTCAGGATCGATCTCGAGTGGTGCCATAAATATATCTTGAAGCGAAGTAAGCTCCTCTTCGATAGTGATGTCAAAGTCACCAAAAGGTTTCTCTTCATCATCCAACCACACTTGACGAGCGTTTCTATATAATGCTACCGCTAAGACTGCTTCTTTGTCGAGCATTAGCTTGTTGAGCTTCTTTACGACCAGAATTTTTTGATCCTCCAAAGTTTTGTCGGACGCTGGATAATAAGGCTTAACACGGGGATCAGTCTCAACAGTTGGCAAATCTTTGCGACCCTCTAAAGCATCGATTATCGGCACAGATAGTTCGGCCCAAATGAGAGCCTTTTCTTCGGAGCTAGGCTGAACAACTTTTGCTTTCTTTCTCGCTTTAGCTCTAGCCTTCCTTTTCTTGATCTTTTCTGAGATTAATAAGTCCTTTTTGTCAGCACAATAACGCTCAATCATGTCGAGGAATGTGCAATTCGCTTCTACTAAATCGATCAATAGTGAATTTGAATATTTCAAATCGTCGAAAACATGAAATGTTTCCAATAACAACATTCGGTAGTCTTGTTCACACAACATGGATTTTTTGATTGCATCACCGATTGACGAGAGTGTTGCTGACTCGTTGATGATGGCCAAGTTGTTCAATAGTTCTTTGTAAGCCTTGAACGCATAGTGTAGACGTTGCGATATATCGGCATACCTTTTCTTCTCTTGCTTAAGTGCATCCTGATAACTGGAAATCAAGATTTGCAAATAATGCAATGAATCTATTGAGATCGTTTCCGATATGTTGTCCATAGGCATATTCATGTGTCTATTAAAGGCAGAGAAAAAGTAAAATGCCCAAGAATAGTAGGTTTCGTCGTTCTCCTGAGATTGATTCCGCACCAATATGTTCTTTATAGTAAACATTGTCTGGTTGTATTCGTTTTCCACAAACTTGACACAGAAATTCTTCATGGCACCTCTGATGTCGAATATTGAGCAAGAACCCGCATTAATGTTGGAAGTTGCTGTGTTCACTATTGGTCTTCGATGCCTGGGAGCTATGATTGGTTTCTTGCTTTGGTCAACTAATTTCACATCGAATGTCGTGGGCTTGCGAACAACATATTCTACAGTGGTGTTCTTCATTTGGTACGCACTTCCTTTGAACCTTTGAGGAATGAATCGATGCTTATCGACACTCTTTTGACATCGATCGTTAGCAATGAGTTCCGCAAGCCTGCGCTTGTCAGACTCACGATCATGGTCCGACCGTTTACGCTTAGACGATTGACTTACTGATGATTTAGCCAAAGCTTCAGGATCGAAATCTCTCAACATGATCATGATGATTTCTATGATGTGCAACAGAAAATCATCACCATGTTCTGACAAATTGATCTCATGAATGAGGTCTAATATTTCGTGTTGGTGCATCCTGTATAAGCAAAGTTCATGAGTCCCGCTGTCTTGATTCACATCAACAGGTATGTGTAGAACATTTCTGATCAAGATTATTATCCTCTCGAACAGAAGATTATCATCCTCTGTTCGAGAGTCGAAGTCGAGCTTGAGGTAGCGTCTCAATCTTTGGACTAAAACGCTCCACACGGCGACACTATTCGCGAAAGCTTCTTTGTATGTATAGAGATAGGCAAGTAATTTCTGGTAGTCTGACCTCCTCGTAAAATCTTCAGCATCGACCTCCAGCTTGCTGGTGAAAAGTAGTTGCACGGGCGTGGTCAGATTGACACAGATTTTCACGACGAGCTCGAACAACTCGTCGTCTTTTGGGCAATATTGTACAAATAACGGTATCAAATCGGTCTTAATTACATTGAGGGCACCCAGTGTGTGCCTCACTATCATTACATTAGTCGTGTCATTGCGTAGGAATCGCATTAATTCTTTCAGACACGGTATACAATCGCGATCTTTCATGTACGTACCATCGTTCTCGTCCAGCTTGCCAATCGAGCTACATGTTGCGGTGACTTCACTCGCCACATAACGTTGATTGTCCATCGTGTGAATATGATACTGAACAAATGATTGAATCAATCATAATAATATGAGGCGATAGTTGCTAGCATGACATGAGTGAGTACGATTGTGAGCGCCAAAGTGGTTTTATGAACAAAGAGAAGAAACGTGATCAGCAGTCATAAGCAACTCTCGCGACTGCTATTGCAGATTAACACGGACTGTAAACTTTAATCACAACACGCTGATACCGCATTCGGTGGTGAATTCATTATTTATTTATTTATTATTTACTTCTACCTATTTCAATTCTATTCAGTTAAACCTCTTGTCATTAGGCTCCCAAAGTAATAATGGTGATTACTCGATCCGCTGCTCACAGATTCTCCAGTGGAGGCGAGCAACCCATACTTACTCCAAAACTACCACGTGATAGTTCGCCAAAACCACGCAAGCCGAAACCAGAAACATCTGTACACAAATACATAAGGTGGACTTCCCTTATAGTGCTCACACTACAGACTACCTCCATAATCATCCTGTTCAGCTACTCGCGAGCATCACCGACCGGCGACACTCTCTATCTCAGTTCTACTGTGGTCGTGGTAGCCGAGATATTCAAATTAGCTGTTTGTGCCCTCATAGTATCTTACGAACATGGCATCGGTGCTATATTTAGAGAGTTCGTCAACCGACCTTTAGAATGCTGCAAGATACTATTGCCGGCATCTCTATATGCAATACAAAACAACCTAGCCTTCTATGCCCTGAAGAATCTAGACGCGGCAACCTATCAAGTTGCTTACCAGCTCAAAATTTTGACCACGGCGATGTTTTCGGTCATCATGGTAAACAAAAAACTGAAACAGATTCAATGGTTGGCGTTGGTCTCTCTGTTCGTCGGAGTTTCACTTGTACAATTGCCATCAGACAGCCACCAAGTTAATCAAGATCATAGGAATAAATTTCTAGGCTTAATAGCCGTGGTTGCCTGTTGCCTATCGAGCGGTTTTAGCGGAGTATATTTTGAAAGCCTCATCAAGCTGAATCCGGTTTATTCAGTTTGGATGAGAAATCTACAAATGGCCTTGTTTTGTCTATTTATAAGCTCGATCACTATGTTCTATACGGATGCTGAAAAGATAGCAGAAGGAGGCCTATTTCAAGGCTATGACATCCTGACGTGGATCATTGTATTCTTGCAAGCTTTCGGCGGACTTTTGGTTGCTACAGTAGTCAAATTTGCCGACAACATTTTGAAGGGATTTGCAACCTCAATATCAATCATCATGTCAACTGTGCTGTCTTTTTTACTGTTTGATCATTTCAATCCTCCATGGAACTTTTACTGTGGAGCGTTTATAGTTATAATATCCACAATTATGTATAGTTTATAATTTTTTATTAAAAAGCGCTAACTGTCCCTTGATATTGCAAAAATTTCTATCGTGCAGTATAGATTCTTATTCTCATATTTCAATGTGGTTGAAACATCTGTTTCTGGATTCCAGAAACACGACGTGGACGCTTGTAAACCGGTGCCATTCTTTTGTATGAGACAAGTTACAATGTACTTGAATTGGTCCGAAGTTTCTTTTACCGAATTGAGAATCTCATCGGCTATCGCGGTGCTCCATTCTGTCGATTGTTGTGGGTGGTATTCTTTGCCACTGAGATGCGCCTCAGCGACTTTAGAGGCCATCCGTGTGGCTTGCGTTAGATCGATGGTCATATTTATATATGACCAAATTTTTTTCATACATAAGATGCAAGTTGTTACAGATATAGATGTATACCGCAAGTCGTGAATTCTCTGATTACATTCAACGACAGCTGTGGGACGACAAATAAACAAACAATCCTGCCGAGAACTTATCCTGCTTGGGCAAATTTGGAAAAAGTTCAATAGGCAGATAAACAATTATCAAACATCCCGATGTTTTACATTGTTTGACAAAGCTTGCAAGTGTGCGTCACGACCCCATGTGCTGGCCAAAAGTTGACCCTCGATGACTAAGGCTTGCTCGAGTGGCAAGTGTCGTGCCGCATTCACTATTCCTTTGATTGCTGTTATAGTTGATTTTGCACCTGTTATGTGGTTCTTCAAATAGGCTTGGGCGCTACGCAATGTCGCGTCCAAGTTAGATTCATCATAGTCGTAGAGTATGTGGTTTATGAGACCTATTTGTAGTGCTTCATCTGAAGTAACGTTCCGTGCCGAGGTCATCAACTCAATGGCTCGGCTAGGTCCAATCAATTGAACCAAACGTGAGCCGCCGCCCCAAGCACTGCAGATGCCAACTCGTGAGTGCACATATCCTATTCGGGCCGATTTTGTCATTAATCTCATGTCACATGCCACTGCAATTTCGGCACCGCCACCAATAGCTTTTCCTTGTATCAGAGCCATACTGAGCATAGGCAAATTTTGCAATCTTGCTAAATTGTATCGCATCAATGTATTGAGCATAATTCCGTCGTCTTCGCCGTGCAGTATCTCGTTCACCATCGTAAGGTCGCCACCAGAACAGAAGAATCCGTCGTGGCCATAAATGAGTACACCTCTACCTTGATCCCACGAGTAAAGCTTGTCTAATATGTCGAGAAACTCTATCATCATCTTGGCCGAGATGGCGTTTTTGGCGCCGCTCTTGATACAGACAGTAGCAATAGCACTCTCATTGTCAATGTTAAATATGATTTCTTGATTGTTGTTGAATTTAGCATTTGTGTGACGGAATTTGTCGCAAATCTTGTTGATATACTCGCGCGACACATGAGCTGATAGGGCCTCTGCCACATTCATTGTATGGCAATTCCTTATGCCAATTGTATGTCGATATTGATGCGGTGACCAATTGGCTGTTGTGTGAGGATGCATATAAAAAACAGAAGAATTATAACGGAGTGGTCGAATGTTGTCACATTTTGCTTTATATTCGTGTTTTAATATTGGTTTGAAGCGAACGAACGACGGAGACGACGCAGTAAAGAGCGTCGCCAACGAATGCTGTTGTGCTCGGCGTCTCAGACACCAAACAAGGGGCACGATTAGTAACATTGAAGATGCTCTCGTAGAGGAATTTTTAGACTATTTTGACAATGACTAGTCTTTGACGGAATGCTATCGTATTTCTTTAGAGCTCAATTAGCTATAGAGTATGGATACGTTTATTGCGTGATTCAAGTGTTGATGCGCCTGATGATGCACACAGTATCACTTGTTCATTTGGCTACAGACTAGACAGTGAGCTGGGTACTTTTGATACCTTAATTCATGCATCTAGCCTGTTTTTATTGAGAAACGCTCCCTTCTATGGTGTTCTCTACGATCACAAAGTTCTAGTTAGTTAGAGAGAAAACAGGTGCTGTCCGAATTCTTTCTGACTGTGAGTCCAATACACAATCGCGCTCAAGCCATTCAAATCGACTAGGAGTCTTGCGCATGCGTCAGACCTCCCCATTCTGTGCTGATGCTGGCTGGTTCGCTGGCCGCCAGACTGTCAAGTGTGAATCTTTGTCAACACAAGAGAGTTGAACATTTTTATAGACATTCAATTATAATTATCATTGGCCTGAGACCCATACACAGCGGCCAATACAGCCTCCTTGGGGCGCACAGTCTCATCAGCAGCATAATTGCATCAGATTCAGGGGCATGGCTGATTGCATTGAACCAACGTCATGTCATGCGTATTCTAGCTCGATGAAACACCTTGCACTGTCGCCGAACAACGATCAAATAATTGTCTATCAATCAACAGCCAATGGTTGGACACAAGAGTCAATATTAGAGCAGCATGATATGCGCGTGACCGGCATAGATTGGGCACCCAAAACGGATCGGATCGTCACATGTTCCGCCGATCGTAATGCTTACGTTTGGACACGTTCCGCCAAAACCAACGAATGGCAACCAACTCTTGTCCTATTGCGCATAAATCGTGCCGCCACTAGTGTTAAATGGTCACCAAATGAGCAGAAATTTGCCGTTGCCACTGGCGCCAAACTGGTATGCGTGTGCCACTTTGATAGCGCCAACGATTGGTGGGTCAGTAAGCATATCAAGAAACCGATCAAATCCACTGTCACTTGCCTTGATTGGCATCCAGACAATTTATTGCTAGCGTGCGGCTCTACCGATTACAAGGCACGAATTTTTTCCACATTCATCAAAGAGGTCGACAAAGACAGTGTCAACAAATTACAATCAAGCACGTGGATGAAATTGCAAGAAAATGGCCATACAACAATAGATACCTCCCAAACGGGCGCGTTGATAGGTGAATTTAGCAACTCGGGCGCCTGGGTTCACGATGTTGCCTTCTCAGCTGATGGTTCCGTGTTGGCTTGGGTATCTCACGATTGCAGCGTGTCAATTGTGAACTCGTTACAAGGCATGACCGTTATCACACTCAAAACACGTTACTTGCCATTCTTCAGTTGTGCGTGGATGTCGCCGACGCACATTGTGGCCGCCGGTCACGATTGCTGTCCAATGTTGTTCAGTTATGATGCCGCAAGTCAAAAAATACAATTTGTTACAAGGTTAGATCAGCCGCAACGTGAAGAGGTCGACGGATTTAGCGCCATGAGAAAATTCAAAGAAATGGACACTCGAGCATCAGTTCGAGGCGACACGGCCAGCACGCCCGCGCCAATATCAGAGCTCGGATGTTTAAATTTGAAGTGCAGTCGAACGCAGGCGTCGATCAGGGTTCTCATTTGAGTAGCAAAATGTTGATGCGCAATAAACGAAAAAATATTGATTTATCATGGATTTATTAATCTTTCGTCCATGTCTGAGCCTTCGTGTAAACATGCCTAACCTAAAAGGTCCATCAACGTTTCACGATTTTTGAGAATATTAACATTTGCAAGAATTTTG
This sequence comes from Fragariocoptes setiger, assembly GCA_019968535.1. Lineage (NCBI taxonomy): Eukaryota > Metazoa > Arthropoda > Arachnida > Trombidiformes > Phytoptidae > Fragariocoptes > Fragariocoptes setiger. Next base: position 10,077 of record JAIFTH010000697.1, on the reverse strand, counting down.
TTTTTGTACTCTTGGTCAGGTTCTATCTTTGCCATCTTCTGCAGCTCTCCGATTAGACCCTTCTTTGACAACAATTTTATCTCATCCGATCTGTCACATTGAATAATATTGATCACAATTGACGCCACACGTTGTTGAGCTTTGTACGATTCAATTGCGGTAACTTTTTCAAGGTTGAAGCGAACTTGCGATCAACGAGAGTTGTTTCATAATTACAATTGCCTTGCATGATCCTGTCAAACATCAGCAGAGTGTGTTTCTTCACTGTTTCAGGTGTGTCCACCCTCATCATGTCTCTCAATTTCGACAGAATGCCCCAACTAATAAGATTGTGCTTATACTTAGGTGAACGTTGTTCCAATTGTTTGAATGCACTCAATAGCCCCGTGGCTGGCTTTCTGGTGTGAAAATAGACACTAACTTCATCGCCAAACCGTTGGGCTCGTAAACTGAATCGAAAGTTTCCTCGTAGGTTTGCTTGAATCATTCTTCGATAGCACGCAATATGGTCACAACAATGCTCTCGTCTTAATTGCTTTCCAAAAAATGATGCAATACAGGCAACATCAACTTCTGTGTCTCAACATCCAGGCTCGCATCTTCAACGGAGAGCATTCTTTTGAAGAAATCAGCTACTGTCGATAGCATTTCTTGATCTGTTTCACTCTTGACAAAATCATCCAACAATCCAAATAGTCCGAGCTCGATCAAATCTTTTTGTCGGTCTGCATTTGTTGATGCCAAAATGAGCAATATACGCACGCTTAATCTTTGTTTCATCAGCAACTTTGACACGCCAAAAAAGTGCAAACTGTTTGCTATGTATTTATCACAAGTTGAGATATCGTAGATTATCGACACCACAAGCTTCTTGGTGGCGTTGGAGCTCTTCTCGAGCAACCATAAATTTTCGATATGTTTAGTTGCGTCGACCGCTCGACATCCGTCGCTGTTCAACTTGACTTTCAATGGATAAAGTCCATCGATATTCAAACGATTGACATCGTTGTCTTGCATTATACTTTTCACGATATTACGCGATATTTTGTATTCAAAATTCATATCCCATGATGTGCTGATTAACATCAGCGCCAAGACAACTATATATTGCATTGTGTTTGACCAACGGCAATCAATGCTTTCCTTATCGATTAGAAAGTCACGTTGTTCTTGATCGTATTAATTGTTGATCAAGTAAAGATCAAGGCCGGATAGATGAAACTCTGGAATAAAATGAATGGGACAGACCATGAATGGGCGAATCACTGATCGCAATCTAAATTTAGAAATGTTATCAGCTCTATACTAGCCTTCGATTGCAAAAAAAAAAAATTTTTAAATAAAACCTAACAAACCAAGAGAAATAGTGAATGCAATCCGAAGACAAAACATAATCTTGTTTATTCAAAGAGAAATTTGATCCTCTCAGTAACTCTAACATTCTCTTGTGTCCTCACATACAGAAACGGTCCAGACGACTGGCCAATATTCACTTGGTACTTGATTTTCCTTGATAGTGCCTCGTGAGAGAGACTAGGAAATTCATCAATCCTTTTTTGCCAATCTCTGGATGCTTCTCGACAAAAAATAGAGCCAATCATTGAAAAAACCTTACCATAAACAAATGACAATTGTGCATAGTTTATATTTATTTTTAGTTTCTACCTGCTCGGAAATTTGGCCACTCACAAAAGATTTGCCTATTATAATCATTGCTTCTTTCTGTACATAGTTCTAGTGATGATAACCTGGGAAAGCTCGTTGCTTCACCTAGCTGGTTTCGGGGAGAAGGAGCGCTCACGATCAATACATTAGAGTATAATGCAACAATCTTTTGCTTGTCGAAAATAATAATAATAATAATTAAAATAATATGCAAATTCCAAAGAAAAAAAATATCAATTCAATTGGACTCGTCCGTGTATTGGGAGACGCGCGATGAGCAATGGTTTGTTTGATTGTTGTTGTCGTAGTTATAGTTGTTGTGTGTGGGGATTAGAGTTATGAGCCGATGATGAGTTTGTGGTGGGGAAAACATTTCCTATGTACACGCAAACATCAATCAATCAGAATTGTTGACAATAATCGACCAACTAAAAAGTTGTCTGCTTGTTTGTTTGCTTTTTACAATTCGTGTTTGTTCGTTCTACACATTCTATTCATGAATGAACCGATGTGCCGATTGTCAAACATGCGTTGAAAATAATAAAAAGAGAACGAGATCATGGTGCGAGCTACATCATATATACTTGTGTTACATATAAGTGGCCCCATGATGACCGTGCGCGTCGAGTTCCTCTAGCGAATCGTGTCGCTTTTTCGCATACCCAATCGCGGATGATAACAACAACATTGTGATGATTTGTGCACCGAACACGCCCGCAATGATGGCAAGCAGAATGAGTCGATTCTCGAAGAAGAAGTCGGCAATTTTGGCACGACATCCGGTGGTGTTGAGTACTCGATTGCCGGTCTCAACGATCGATGATGACGAGTCGGCGCCACTCAAATTGGCCATCGGTTCGTGATGATAGCACGAGGGATCAATTTCGCGACTTGAATCGTAATCGATGGGCCCGTTAAGCGCGCAACAGGTGAGCTGCTTTTGGATCAAATTCTTCGTCGTCGGATTGAGCTCTTTCCAAGTTTGATCGATCAGTTCCGTTGAGTTTGCTCTGAATATGCTGATAGTGACGAGCGCGCCCAATTCGGCAATGATGATAAGAAAACTAATGAATAGGGCAATTTTCATCATGACACGATTGCGTCGACTGGCGCCCGAGCAGCCGAGAATGCCATTGATGAATAGTATGAAACCAAGGCCTAGGAAGAAATATGTTACAGGCTGTTGATGTTGAGATAGTGGTACAAATGGGAAAAAAGTGAGTTAATCATGGACGTGGCATGTTGAAGCGTGTCATTGTTGTCGGTATTGAGTGAGCAAAATAAATTACGCTCTCAATGTTAATTCAATGTCAATCTCAGGCCATAGAGCCCTCGAGACTATAGAGTCAATCAAACATTTGCATTATTATCTATTGAGCTCTCATTGAACAAAAGATAGTAGTCTACTCTAGATATTATTAGCAGCAATCAAGTAACGATAATTTGTTGTTGGTGATCATTGGCAACACGCGCGCGAGTGGCATAAACTTCAATTCGCGCGCAATGTATTGTGTGATTGTTGTTTGCCGATAGTAATCTAATGCAATTATGATGGATATGACAAGACATGTTCGTTCTAATCTATTCGATCCAAGTATGAAACAACGGGAGCAAATTTTCAGCAACAACAATCGATTGGTATCAATCATACCAGCAACGCCATGCTCGAGCTTGATAGCTAAAATAGAGTGAAACTACAAGTACGTACTTAACCTACAAGCAACGCTACTGATATTGAACCGATTTATATTGAAATAGATTTTTTTCAGTGCAATATTGCTTGCTCATGATACTCAACAATGAGTTTTAGAGCTACAAAACTGAACTGCTCAGGAAAAAAAACTTCCAGTTATTTCTCGAGTAGTTTTCCAATCTCAGCTTTTTGTTTTGCTTTGCTACAGGTAAGAGCTCATAAAGAGCTGCTCCGTGCGTGTTGGCGTGAATTTGGCATTGATTTAATTGATTCATTTCGGACTTGACTAATACAATCAGCACAATCACCTGTTGTTCTTTACAAAACAACAAGTACAGAAGCGTGCATGCTGTCAATCACACTCAAGAGTTTTGTACAGCAACAACATATAAGAAATGCCAATAAGCTTGAGCCGTACCAATAAGAGCAATAACAAGAGCTGGCTCTGAAAGTTGGACCTTTTTTATCTTTATCATACAAACTTTCGCTAGCAGTCAACAGGATTCAGGATTTATCATTCAGCATTCAACTTGAAATGATGAAAAAAACCCTCTACATATATTCCTACTCCTATTCATTTCATTCGATATTAGAGTTTGAACTTTAATCTAATATCGACTTGTAGATCTCTCGTCACTCTAGTTTGTCAGGAATTGCAATGACGATGACGATGATGGTGTTGATAGTAATCATTAGGTAGATAGAAGAACTTACCAATTTTCCGTCGAACAATTGCTTAAGACTTGACGATGATGTGGCCAAAACCCATAGGCTGACGACGATTATGGCAAGTCCGACTAGCTATAGTGCCCACAGTTGACATTCGTTCGTTCGTTCACAATGCGTCCATCGATTCATTCATTCATTCAGTGTGGGGTGTGTTGTAATGCATAGATTGAGCCAACGATTGGAGACAACAAGTGATGAAGGGCAACAGATGATGATGGATGGGAAAAAACAAGGGATTTGGGAAATTTTTCAGTTAGTCGTATGTTGCATACAATTTGACACTTGTCACTCAGTCACTCTCCCACTCAACATTCGTTGTAATGTGATTGGTGATTGCACAACACTTGTCTGTTCGACCGCAAACATAGAGAACGTAGATAGTACTGATTGTAAGTAATAGATTGCGAAAGGCGACGAAAGGTGTCAAACTATCCGACAAATTGCACAATCTGGCCATATGTGGGCCAAATTCGACTGATCGCCACTGACTTCCGTTTTGACAAATAGACTCACTTGAGTGTGTGTCTGTTTTCTAGTTTTCAGCTCTTGCCGAGCCTGTATTGAGTTGCTCACCACCTGTCAATGAGCTGTTCAATGAGCAGAAACAACAATTGTCATTGACGACAAACAAAGCCTACGCAGAAGCAAGCGTGCATTCACTGCTTGAGTTTCAATTACATTGTACACACTCCGTTGTTCACAGCCACAGTGTTCACAATGAGTACAGTATGTAACACTTAAAGAAGAAATTGTCGTAATTCATAACGTATAGCGATATTGGACAGGTTTTTGTGAGACAATTCGTTTTTCTTCAACCTGTAAATAACTTGTAACTGTTGAGAGTAGCTCAACAGTGCAAAACAACACTCGTGAGCAGACGACTTTCGCATCGCACTGCATACAATAATGAACTGGATAATGTTGTGAATTATGAAATGATGATAGAATCATTATCGTGTGTCGCCGCTTTGAGAGAATACCTCACTGAGCCTGATAGTTGAGTACACTCAAAGACTTTTAATCATCGACTAAATCTGACTGGATTTTGTGCCATAGCTCGACTCACTACTTGCCGGCCAGTTGTAAGTCAGCAATAGACGGACAGGTGAAACGAATGACAACAACCAAACACTGGAGTCTGCTCTTACTGTACAAGACTTCTAAGGTCAAGAGTGATTTGACAGCGAACAGCTGCCGTTAGATTTGCTGTCGGATGGCCAACAATAATAATGGAGCTTCCACTGCAAGCAACACTGTGATTATGTTTGTTTGGTTCGAATGTTATCATTGTGAGAGTTACTGTGTAATTCAAGCAAAACAGACGAGCAAGAGCAAAAAAGGATGAAATACGCATTCTTTCTGTGTTGCTTAGCAAATTTCAAAGCTTCAAGCTTCAAGCTTGAGTTACAATACATATAGTAATAAAAATAACATTCTGTTCGTCTGTCTGGGACTAAATGTAATGCACTGCCAAACAGAAAGAAATAAGAAAGAAGCACTGAGCGACCAAATAATGATTTTGTAAGGCTCGAGTCCATTCAACACATTGAAGAAGACATTGAACAAGAAGATCTTGGCAATTTTACAGCCGAAAAATGAAATGATCACAATCGGCCTTTGTTGGGTTGTTGTGCTGATGATTCAATTGTTGAATGCAAAAAGAGTCAATCTTTTCACAGCCAATCCAATGACACACTAACTCATAGAGCACAACAGAAAGTGAGCGAGCAAGTGGTGATTCAGCTCTATCTTTCAACAATCTGTACTGTAGTACGTAGAACATTCTTTCTTCTATTCGTGTCTGTGTGAATTATGATTGTATCGAACAAAGCGAGAAGGTAAAAAAACTCATCAGCCACTGTGGCAGCAGTAGTAGTGTCAATATTTATAATCATTGTTGCTCGCTATTTTGGAATGAAGTTACAATCGGAATTGTGTTCACTCTTTGATGCTTGCATGTACGAACATACGAATAAATTGTCCCGCCAAGAGCTGGCACAATTATGACATATTACACGTACTCTGATCATTGTTCATTTGTTAATTATGAATTGATGTCATTACGATTTAATTTATCAAATGTGTTTCAATTGCAGGGGCAGCCTATTGTTCAATTTCATTCATATGTTGCAATGTTCGATTACTATGAAGGAATTTCTGATTGAATCCCCATCTATCACGATCCGGTGGCACAGTCAGTACTGTTTCTTGCACTTTTGTCAAATTTCAAACTCTCTAATTATTTGGATGTAAGCAAAATTTTTAAAGAAAATTAAGCAACCGAAATCAATACCGACACAGTGTGCAATGTTAGTGCATCGGTTGGCCAACACAAATGTGAAACCAAATGCTATGTACAAATGCTTATTTATTGCATTCGATTGGTTGCGCATTAAGCACTTGAACAATTCATAAGCACGCTTCGTGTGCAAGTTTGTTTGGCTTTCATTATTTTTAGACACACAACAAATCATTGCAGCAACCACTAATGTCCGTTATATTAACATTATTGACACACAGCAACAGCAACACGTGAGTTCGTCAAACTCAACCAACGTGTTTATGTGTGAGTAACAAATGAACATTAAAAGTTGATCGTTTGTGTTTGCAATACAGCAACAATTACAACAGTATCAGTGATGAATGCTCGTTTGCTTAGGTGCACTTGCTCAACATTGTGCGCCAATGTTCTTTGCAAGTGTGTTGCGTGTGCGATATTTGCATATACCAATGGGCTTTGTGAATTTAAGCGAGTACGAGTACGAGTATATGATCACATGAGTTGAATTAACAACAGCAACAACAATCTTCGAGGGACAACAACCATTAAGCTTTACGATTGTAACATAGCTCATATGTTGTGATAAGTGTGAGCAACGAAACGAAAGCCACTCGTTACTATTGTAAGCTAAAATAGTTAGCAAACAAAAGTGACTAATACTTGAGTAGACTTTAGAGCGCCAACTGCAGAGAAAGAACCTGTCGAGCTGTCCTTCTCTCTTTTTCAGTACAAAACTTTTGAACGTGTGTTACTTTTAAATAAACAGTTCTTATAGTTTGGCAACCATAGCATGTTGTCTTACGTACGCGGCGGCGGCCGCTCGAACGTAACAACGACAATGACAAAAATATGACCTTGAATGTGCAGTTTTACACACGATTGGGTGTGTGCGTGCTTAATAGCACGGTTCCGCGACTCAAACTTTTCAATTCAACGTTCCCCATTATGGTTACTAGCATGGCTATTGAAATAAAAGACTTACCCAATTGATGAATGCTAGCATGCTGACGAGGTTCCTAATTATGACTTTGAGACAACCCATGATGGCAACTGTTTTTTAGGCTTATTTTTCTTCACAAATGGTCGATTTCTATCTTCGACGTCTTCTTTTTCTAATTGTAAAAAGTGTTTCGTAATATCTTGCTTATCTACGTGTGTTGCTATTGACCTTGTGTGCACAAAGTTGAACGTTTGATGTTGATTGTGTGGTAGCAGCAGCAAATCGATAATGTCTAATTGGTTGTTGATGCTTTCCAATTGACGCTAATTTCAATTTCGTTGTTGTTATTGCTGTCGTCGTTAAGTTGACGAAGAATTTGTTTTGCTCTCTTTGTTTGTTTCGATGATGCTTCGACAACGGCAATGATCAATCAATGGAATTTCGCGAGAAACTTTAGGTAAAATCTTGTGAATTTGAATTTCAAGAACTTTGCACAAACCAAAGAAGAATCAATAGAGAATCGAAAAAGAATTTACTTTCTCTATTGCTATATGTGAATAGAATTGAATCAAATCGAGCTGTGTTATGCTGACTTGTTTGCTGCAAGTTTAATCGCATTATGTGTGTACGTGCGTGTGTGTGTGTCAATGCTTTTCGTTTGCGTTAGGTGCCTGTAGTTAGCTCGCAGTTAGCCCTAATGCGATTCGATGCAGACGCAGACGTACACGAATGAGTTTACATATAAATCTCTTGAGACTTAACTCGAATTCGCGAAACACCTCATAGGACATTCACGTTCACCATGCTTGCAACTGTTGATGAGCCAACTGCTTTAACTGTTTGAATGTTGATGATGTACAACTTTGAGCTCGTCGTCGCTATCTTTAGAGAATTAATCCTTGGTACTAGATGAGCTTCGAGACGTTAGCCACGCTATGATATGCTTTCTGCTCGAGGATCAGCAGCTGGCGCTGGTCAGCAACAACAGTAACACTAATAGCAACAGAAACAGCAACAACAAAAGTGTGCCTGGTCGTGTATTGCAGTGTAACTGGTCGGTGTTCTGCTCATACGCGACAAACTGATAAATGATCGAGTGATGTGTCCACACAACACGACACTACCTAATGGCCAACAGAGAAAACAGTTAACAATCAATAGCAGCTAGCTGGCTGATTATTTGTATGTTTGCTCGTCTGTCCGTCTGTCTGTTGTTTACTTTACTTAGATTAGTCGTGTTGGTTTGATGATGTTGAGTGCCTGTTGGCCCACTTGTTGCCGTCGATCTGGTGTTGGTTGATCTGTGTTGGCTTAGTTTGAGTTTCGATTTTAACTTTTAAACATGAAGCAAATCCTGTGCTAAAAGTGATGGTCAGTTCTCTCAATCTTGCAAAACAGATGCAGTCAGCTGCTATTCCAGCAAACAGACACACATAGGCTTAGCTGAGAGCTCAGCTGACAGGTAGCTGGTTAGCTTATGACAAGCTTATGATGAGCATTGAAGGAGAAGAAGAAGAGAGGCGTACGTTTACTTTCAATGGTATAAAGTTTATCAGTTGATTTTAGTGTACGGTTGTGTTTGTGTGACCAACTCCGATATAAACATTAAATGTCGAAGCATAAATATTACGAAACACAACAATTTTGTGGCAGCCGATTCACTAACTAACAATAATAACAATCACTGCCTGTTATTGAGCTGGCGAGCTTGGCTCGGCTCAGCTAAGTTCAGTTTATCCAGATAGCGTGCTGTTCAGTATTGCATATTGCAAGAGAGCGAGCGAGCAAACGAACGAATGAAACGAACGAACGAGCAAGCTAGCCAGCTAGCTATCTAGCAACCACAGGCAGCGACAACACGATAACGACAACAGCAGTTTCTCAAACTCAAACTCAAACTCAACCTCAAACCCAAACTTTTCATGTTGTTTCGTTCACTCACTTGAGCTGGCAGCTTGCAGTGTCGACACTGAACTGTTCATCAAGATAGCCGATTGAACAATGCAACGCTGCACCCACAAGTCCCGCCCTAACCAATCTATTGCAAACAATAGCGACACTGGCATCATTGACAGCATGTGGCGCTAACTTGTGTGTATGTGTGCGTGCGCGCCACCATTGCAATTGATGGATTGACATAAACGAATGCATCCGAGAGCAATCTAGCGCCACCTAGTGTCCATCAAACATTGTCTCGTCAACGTCAACATGTTCGTGAGACCGAACTTACCTCTTTGACGTTACTCTCGGGTTGTGTTGTGACTTCTAAGTTCCAGAGTTTGTCGTCAACTGAATAGCTAATTAAACTGGCTGGCTTGTTGAATCGTTTATTAATGATGATTCATCAAGCTATCGAGTACAAGTAGGGAGAGAGGGAGAGAGAGAGTTTGCTAGATAAAATGCTCCCAATGTAAATGGTATGAGCAAAAGAGAAGGATTATTTCTGTTCAGCGTTCAATTGGTGATAATTGAGTGCTGATTGTTGACTCGGGCGACTAGAGATTCGCAACAGGAATGTGTGAACAGCAATAATAAGCACCAAGATCAATATTGTCAACGCCATTGCTCGCCTGTAACACCATATGATTCACTGGCACCTGTCCGTCTCCCAGTTCACGGGTCCTCCAAACGAGGGCACCTTTATGTTGGTTATTAATACTACCAATATTGAGTGCGTTCAACCCTTTAGTGTGAGTAATGTGCACCTAGGAAGAAGAAAAAAGAGAGAAAGAGAGAGAGAGAGAGAGAGAGAGAGAGAGAGAGAGAGAG
>JAIFTH010000696.1:0-18663 GCA_019968535.1 Fragariocoptes setiger | reverse complement strand
ACTGTCGTTCGCAGCTGAGCTGTGACTGCCAGTCGCAATCAACAGCTCACAGCTGGAAAATTGAGCTGTGAACGACAGTCGTCTAATCACAGCTCACGACTGGCAGCTGAGCAAAAATCAACACAGTCACCATCACTAGAGACAACAGTTGTGTGTATTTGTGCGGGTGAAAGTCTTTGTGTGTGAGTGCGTGTGAACTCGCACTGCGTCGAACGCTGGCTTTCAGCTATCATCAACATATCTGTCGTGATTTATTGCCAAGAAAACTGGCTTTATTTCGCTTTATTTCCATGACCTGCACCCTTCTGGAATGTCGTTCTTGCACTTTATCAGTTCGTAAGGATATATTTGCCTCGGAGCACACATGGAGGGCAACATCTTAGACGGTTCCGATGAATCAATCGCTGAGGATGAATATCACGTCGAGAAAATCGTAGACAAGAAATTAGATGAGGAAACCGGCCAAATTCAGTACCTCATCAAATGGAAAGACTACCCCGACGAACAAAACACTTGGGAGCCAATCGAACACCTAAAATGTCCTGACCTTATAGCTGCTTTTGAATCATCACATCGGCCTCAAAAGAAGGTACGCCCAACAAGAGTGATAGATGACGACGACGATGAAAGCCAACCGAGCATTCAGGCAGCCCCGTCTAGTCACGAGCTTGACCATGTAATTGGTTGTGTAACAGACGTGAAAGGAAACAAATGGTTTCTTGTCAGATGGAAAAATGCAGTGAACGCTGACTTAATCAAGATAGACGACCTCAAGCGCCTTGAACCGCAACACGTAATACAATATTTTCTTGACAGGAACATGTGGAAAAAACCCACACAAGAATAGGGTCTCTCTTCATTAATTATTCCTCATGTGTGATCAGAAGTAAATCATTCAAATTGTGATTGAACAAAAAAATAAATTCTCTCCTCACCTGAGTTCAGTGCCCCAATCTTATTTCTTGGAAAAATTAATCTATACAGAAATCGGTCTTTGAACATAGCGCGCTCTACCGCGCGCTCAGTGCGCATGTCGCCTATCATTGTGACTATTGCCGAGAATTCGGTTGAGGGAACGTGTGTTGATAATTGCAGAATAGCGATGTGACTTTACGAAATGAGACAGGAATATTTACGCTTAGAATTTTTTTTGATGAGACAAACACAGAGCTCGCCGGAATAATTCGTTTAATCAATTTAGGTAATAACATTCAGCATGGACTGTCAATCACATAACAAGTTTCCATTTAAATGGCGAAAGATTACTACAGCTACCGGGCCTAAGCCACGACCTCGGCACGGACACCGTGGAGTTCGAATCAAAGATCTGATGTTAGTATTTGGAGGCGGCAACGAAGGTATTGTAGATGAGTTGCATGTTTTTAACACTGCGTCAAACACGTGGTTCTGTCCACAAGTTAAAGGCGACATACCTCCCGGGTGTGCCGCTTACGGCTTCGTATGCGACGGCGTACGTATACTAGTATTTGGTGGAATGATTGAATATGGTCGTTACTCAAACGATCTATACGAATTACAAGCAGCCAATTGGGAATGGAAGCAATTGAGGCCAAAACCACCCAAAAATGATGTTCCCCCTTGTCCCCGATTGGGACATTCATTTACGTTGGTAGGCACACGCGTATTCTTGTTCGGTGGGCTAGCCAACGAATCAGAAGATCCTAAAGATAACATTCCCCGCTACCTCAATGACTTGTACGTGCTAGAAACAAAACCAACTGGTTCACAACTAATGCAATGGGAAAAACCGATTACATTCGGCACGCCACCATCACCGCGCGAATCACATACTGCCGTTGCATATATACCAAAACAAGAAGGACAAAATAATGCCAACGTAGATGGCGTATCTACCAAAGGAGCAAAATTGATCATTTACGGCGGAATGGCTGGCTGCCGTCTCGGGGATTTGCATGTATTAGACATAGACACCATGACTTGGTCATCGCCGGCTGTACGCGGCCCACAACCGCTGCCACGTTCTTTGCATTCGGCCTCATTAATTGGAAGCAAAATGTACATTTTCGGAGGCTGGGTACCTTTGCAAAACCATCAAAATCAATTCCGTCTCATGGGTTACGCTATGTACAATGACGGATTAAATGATGGAACGCCAACACAACTCCAATCTCATGTACAATTAAGTGAAGGTGGTGCATCAATGCAGCACAACAATAACCACAATCAGAATTCTGGCAATGCTCTTGGTCCATCATCACGTTACACGAACAACGAAAACAATCCAAACTCTACATCTTTAACTATGACTCCCACACATATGAGCACAAATGCCCTAAACTCAAACAATCAAGGTGCTCTACCCGGCAACCTGATAACTTCAGATGCCCATAGAATCAGTCACGAAAGAGAATGGCGTTGTACTAACACTATGGCATGCTTAGATATAGAAACTATGACTTGGCAATTTGTTACACAAGAGACGACTGACGAAACTAAAGCACCTAAAGCACGAGCTGGTCATTGTGCTGTAGCCATATCAACACGACTTTATATATGGTCTGGACGTGATAGTTATGTTAAAGCCTGGAACAATCAAGTTTGCTGTGAAGACCTATGGTATCTAGAGACAGAAGCACCATCGGCGCCTACGAGACCCGCCCTCATCAGGGCTAACAACAATTCGCTAGAAGTTTATTGGGGTACATTGCAAAATGCCGATTACTATTTATTGCAAATACAACTATACGATTTGCCGCCCACTACTCCTGGAAGTTCTAGCGTACCAGCTGTAGCTACATCTTCATCATCGACAGTGACAAGCACTCCCGGTAATAAATCGACGGCCATACCCGTACGACTGTTATCCCAAACAGCTGGAACACCTAGGCAACTCATAGTGCAGAAAGCTGGAACCGGCACTACAGCTGGACAGGTGTTAACTTTGCTTAAAACATCCTCTGGTCAATACCAACTGTTGAACTCTGGAAAGGTTCCCACTATCGTCAAGGTTGTCAACGCTTCTTCGTCCACCATGACTAGCCAGACCTTGACTTTAACCGCTTCCTCTTCACCTATTACAACTCCAACCCAAACGCCGATTCCCACCCCTACTCAAACTCCGGCCCCTCCAACGTCCACGCCGACTCCCATATCCACCCAAACTCCGGCGACCACCTCAATTCAAACTTCTAAACCTACAGTAGTAACAACATCAGCTGCTACGACTACACCCGCCACAGCGACAGCAACCATCACACCCGCAACAGCAACGACTACGCCTGCAGCAGCTACGATTGCACCCGCGCCAGCGACGACATCAACTGCAACAGTAACGACTACAGCCGCAACAACATCCACTACAATCACAACAACTCCCAGCACAATCGTGACACCAACCACTACGAACACAACTACTCCGACTACAATTGAAATCCCACCCCCTGCAACCGATCCAGTTCCGCAACTTGATGGTGGTGCTGATTCGCTGGAGATGCCAGGAGCAAAACCGCCCCTTCAAATGTTGAGCGATGACCCGCCTGAAGAAGAGCCTCGAGGGCGTGGCACATCAGCCCCTAATCCACTGTCGACGCTAGCTAGTGCTGCACTCGACCCTCCGGAGAAGAAGCCTCGACTGGAAACCACGACCTCAGAGCCAGCTCCAAAGCCAGTGTTACCGCCGACTATTATCTCTCGGCCAGCTTGTGTCCAACCACCGGTTGCAGCCTCGCCTGTTGTACAGAAGAATCGCTGGTATTACGTCGGGGTTGGTAAGGATAACATCCTCAAAGTGGAGAACTTTTGGGTACCTAAAGACTCTGCCGAATCTATAAGCTTCGATACGGCCCCAGACTTTGCGGCCTCGCCCAATTATGTAAAGTTCGAACTTGAACCAAATACATCTTACAGGCTTAGAATATGTGGAGTGAACGCATGTGGCCGCGGCCAATGGAGCGAGGTAGGGGCTTTCAAGACATGTGCCCCTGGCTTACCCGGTGCTCCTGGAAACATCAAAATCAACAAAACTCCGGAAGGAGCTTCGATCACATGGGATCCTCCATCTATCACTTCGGGCACCATAACCGAATACTCTGTTTTACTCGCACTGAAATCCCGCACACCACAGGCCCCCAATGCTGTTCCCTTATTCCACAAAGCTTATTGTGGTCCGCAAAATTCGTGTCTAATTCCCACAAGCGTTTTATCTCAAGCTCACATGGAGATGCGTGATCGTCGCCAACCAGTCATTTTGTTCCGCATATCGGCGTGCAACGAAAAAGGTTACGGGCAGACGACTCAAGTTCGTTGGATTCAGGAGCCAACAGTAGCCGATCCAGCAGAAAGTGCTAAAGAACAGAAGTGATCGCCAGGAATTCAGACTCGAGTAAAATAAAGGTTTGAAAAAGTTACAAGTCTCACCATGAATAAGTTGCTTCGTCAGGCAGCCAGCATTAGTATTCGTGTTTTCTATTCTCGTGGAATGCATATAAAAGGAAAAAACATGATGGCAGAACTCATATAGCTTAGGCACCAGCAAACTGAGGATTCTCTTGTTGTGAAACAGGTTGTTAAATCGATCTTTCTGTTCATCGCTCTGAGACCATTTTTCGGATGAATGTCTTTCGTTGTGAATCTTTGAATAATACGATGGACGTGGAGCACTTGGCCTACGCTCATTTCTCTTGCCGGTTTGCTCGTGCGATTGTACCTTTACACAATTTCGAGTGAACAATAGTTATGAACTTTGTATTTGCATATATTTTATTTTTTTTTTCGCAAGTCATTTGTGAACACCGGCATGATTTATTTTACGTGTTAGATTTTGAGCTCATTCAGAGATTCCTTCTCAACGTGCTTGAGTTGGCGCTGCCGTGGCCGGAAGCTTTGTTCCACATCCCTCAACATTTTCGGGCCAATCGCAAACGTTTTCATTTTGATTAAAAACTAAATTCTGAGGACATGGCATATGATGACGACGACTACCTTCACACATGTAATACATTGTACAATCTTTCTTATCTTTGTGATAGGTGATGTGACCGTCTGTTTCTTCACATTGGATTTCGTCTTTGTCTTTTGCATTGACAGCTGCATGCAATTGACTGCCTGCCACTTCGAGCAAGTTCGGTACTATGTATCCCTTGAGTTCCTCTTTGGCTGACTTAATTAAAGGATACCGCAAGCCCATACAAGATCCAGAGAAGTCGTCCATATCAACCGACCAAATCATTATTCCAGAGAAGCCGTTTTGCTTGAGCCATTGAACCTGAGTGTCATCAAAACATAAAATTATAGAATACAATGATTAGAGAGTTGATGAGTGTGAGAATAACTATGCTTGGTTTTGCTGCCCTTTTACATCGCCGATGATCTCGTCTAACTTACCTTAATTTTAAAACTACGGGGATCGTCGAAACCGACCCACTGGTCACCTTTGTAAGCGTAAGGTACCATTTGTTCGTTGTCCCACACCAAAGTTGCTGAGCTTTTGAGCATTTCACACACTTCAAAGAAAGACAAGAAGCCAGACTCTTTAGTGTATGGACCCGGAGTTCCTCCTTTGCTGGCGGGCGCTTCGATATCTGTCATGTTTGGATTAGACAAGGTAAACGTTCTTCCATACGTGGGCAATCCAATAACAAGATTCTCCTTGCTAGCTCCACGACGCACCCATTCATTCACGCTGAAATCGACTGTCAACTTTTTCTGATAAGGCGAAGCAGAATTAAGCGGGAATAACGGACTGTTGTGACCCACTTGTTGCTCCCAATCACCATGGAAATCGTAGGTCATTATGTTCATGAAATCGAGATATTTGTTTATGACTGGTACATCGTAACCTGCAGCTATCGCTTCGAAGCTAGCTGGCACAGCGGCACTCAATAGAAGACGTGGTTTACCGGACGATTTCGCTTCGCCGTCAAATGATTCACGTAGTTCCTGTAAGTATATGCAGAAATTTGAACACAATAATTCAGTATTCAAAGCGGTAAAGATTAATTCAACTCGTAACTGATTGGACACGACACTATAGTGATCGAATAACTTGTTAAACGTGGAAGAGTACTCACTTGAACCAAACGAGAGAATTTGTCCTTGTCATCTTGTCCACGCGGAAATTCCCAGCACAAGTCGAGACCATCGAAGCCAAGCTTGCGCAAAAATTCAATCACTTCAAATGTAAACAGAGTTTGGCGATATGCATTCTCAGTTAATTGACGGAATGGTGCATAGCCCATCATCCAGCCGCCTACAGCGAGCATAACTTTGAGATTAGGATTAAGTTGTTTGAGAGCAATCAATCGCTTATACAATGCCTGGTCGCTGTCCGAGTCGACGTCTTCTGTGGGAACTAGACGGCTGTCTTTGAGACCATAAAATGCATAAATTATGTGGGTACACAGATTGGGATCCAAATTTTCAGGGCCAAATTTACCGATGCCTGGCCTTTTGTGGGACCAATTAGTGTAATAGCACACAACGCGTGCATTGGTTGCCGTTGACACATTTTGAGTCAGAGCAGCTACTGAGGCGGCGAGGGCCGGATTTTGGGCGGCTGCCGCGGCAAGTGCCGCCGCAGATGAGGTTAACAGTGCCAACGAGCTAGCGTTCAGATTAAGTCCGGCTACATTTTTGAGTTGTGTTAAATCGACAGTAGAAACACCGCCAACTCCAGCTGGCCGGCGCGATTGTGTGGCGGCTGCTTCGATGGCTGCGGCCGCTGCCACAGGATTAGAGGCTGCAGCGGCGGCAGCCGCCGCCGCTGCAGTCCGCGCCTGGGCGGCCTTCACAATTGCAACCCATTCGTTCGAAGACGATTGTGGTAGATTGAATAGTCCTTCAGCCATTGCACGAATCAATGGATACTTTTTCGGTGTACACAAGCCTTTAAAATCATCCATGTCAAGTGCCCAGACCATGGCACCAGCATAACCGTTATCGTTGATCCATTTGACTTTGTTACGAATACTTAACTCGTCGTCGAAACCAACCCATTGGTCGCCTTGTACCACATACGGCACGGCTTGTTCTTCGTCCCAATGATAAGTAGCGCCTTGTTTCAACATATCACACACTTCGTAATAGGCCAAAAAACCTGATTCGCGCGTATACTCGCCTGCCTTGCCACCGCCAGTAGTGGCTGCATTCATACCGTTGTTTGATGCACTGGCTAACGTAAAGCTGCGCCCATAAGTGGCCAAACCAACAACAATCTTGTTCTTGGGTGCACCCATTCGTTCCCACAGTTTGACACCATAATCCATAGACAACTGTTTACGCCATTCCGTTTCGCTCGACGACGCAAACAGTGGTGCATTGTGTCCGGTTTTAGATTCCCATTTGCCGTGAAAGTCATAACTCATAATGTTGATAAAGTCAACGTGTCTATTATTTGTATATGATTATAATTGTATGGTATTCAAAATGTAAAGTTCAATTCGCAGGTTAGTGACTCATTGTGACAAATGACCAAGTCATGAAATGGAACTGAACTGATTATAGTGATACTCACGTAGCTACCGGTGCCACATCATAGCCAAGTCGAACTGTATCGGATCCAGCTGAGACTGCTACTGTTAACAACAATCTGGGCAATCCTTTCTCTTTGGCCTCGGCGTCGAAAGCCTCGCGCAGTTCTTTGAGTAAATCGACAAAGTTTTTCTTGTCTTCACCGCGCGGAAATTCCCAATCAATATCTAAGCCGTCAAAATGACGTTCTCGCAGATAATTCATGGCACTAAAGGTGAACAATTGACGATTGTATCTGTTGGCCGCCATTGTTTTGAAGCGTTCTGTACCGAAAGACCATCCTCCGACGGCAAGCAATATCTTGAGATTAGGATTGGCTTGACGCAAGCTTGTAACACGCTCGTACAGACCTTTCTTGCCATCTTTAGACTCATCGGTGGCATCAAACGGGGCCAATTTGTTCTTTTTCATCCATCCAAATGCTAAGATAATGTGCGTACACAAATGAGGATCAATATCTTCGGGCAAAAACTTCCCATCTTTAGGTCTATATTGTGACCAATCTATGATGTGGGTATTTAAGTCAACAAACGATACAGTTATCAGTTGAGGCGAATGAATCACTAGCAGATGAATACAACAATGCTTATTCATTGACAGGTTACTCAATACTCACTGGTGTAGTAACAAACGAGCAATTTAGAGTTGCTTGATCCGGGAACAATTGAGCTACTGCTCGGTGTGGCCGATGACAGTGTCAATGGATCAGTGTTTTTGTGATGATTGGCTGTACCATGATTCAAACCAACCATGTGAAGTCCATCTATTCCAGATCGGCTTGACGCGCCGTTGGCCGTTAATTTTCTGCCTGATTAACCCATGAATTGAATATTGGTTTGAACAAATGTTAATTATGTGTTGTCTACATGTGAAGATTACATATTTGATATTATATCAAAAATAAAAAACTATATTAACGTATGATTAACGCTCATCTGAGTAGATGTACACTGTATTGGACCTATCGTGTCTGCATGGCGAATCGTTGTGTTGTCCCATCATTGTGAGGCTAGTCGAGGAGATTTGCTTTATCTACTTCGATGTTGCCTTGCTTCTATCGGTGCTCTACTCTGGAGGATTTACTCTGAATTTCAAAAAAATCGCATCTTTAAATCTAATGTTCTCATCTGTATTTTAACAACATACAAATGAAGAGATTGTCGCATATTCATATACTTACTGGACAATAATAGCTTTTGATTGTTTAATATTGACTGACTATTTACAAATAAGATGGCGCCAGTTCTTTGGCTACCAATGTTGGTGGCAATGTCAAACAAAGATGAAGGCAACAAGCGAGAGATGACCAACGAGGCCAGCACGGTTATTATACAATAAGTTAAAGTTGCCTTCTTTGTTGTGTTCTTACAGTTGCCAATGTTGTTCGGTAATATAACCGAGCACATGGTGCCAGTGTTGCTGCTTCGATCATTATTGCTGGTGTTGTTGTTGCTGCTGATTATCAACAAGGGTACACCACGTTGTGAGATATTACAACTTCCGTATAATTTAGATGTGTCTGTTGTGGATAATAGTTTGACTAATGATTGTTGTGGCGGTTGCTTTTGGCGTTTCATCATACTTTTTCTTGGGTGGCTTTGTGATTTCACTGTGATAACTTGTGGTCTTGACACATTTATGAATACATCGCGTTTGTTGGATCGGATGATAATACGATGTTCCGTTGGGCGATATTTTCGTTGTGCTTCTAATTGTTCAAGCGCTGTCGTTTTGGAATTCGATAGCGCTCGATGACCACTTGTCGTATCATTACATAACATGTTGTGCTGAGCATACACATGCACACACTCACGCAGACACACGTACAAAAATGTTGACTGTTGAATGAGAGAGGAGAGTGAAAGGGCAATTTTCAACAGGTATCTTATTTTAGTTTGTCTTGACTTTGCCGTGTGCACTGTATGAGGTCGTTGCTGCTATGTTATACTAGGTTATGTTGGCACCTTAACTCAACTCAAGATGTAAGAATAGTTTAATCTTGCTGAATGAATATGTAAGCATATGTGCGAAAGAGAGCCAGCCAGCCAGTTAGCGAGCTTAAGTTAGCAAGTTTTTAGTTGATTTGTGTGTGTGTCTTGATGGCCACTTGCCAAATATGACCTCGTGAGAGCTCGCGACACTAGGCGTGATCTTAACGGCAACTAACAGCTTTCATCTGACGACTGCTGCTGTTTATTTTATAAAATGTTCTCAGTTGTGATTTCAATAACAATAATAGTAGTGATAGTGATAATAAAAATGTGCAATAATTGTGAGCAATGTAGAGTGCTAAACACAACAAGTGAGAGTGAACACGCGCGCGTGCAACATATATAAACTAGTGAGCATATGAAAGCAGCACGCGATCTCAGCTGCATACAAGTATAATAATAATAATGACTAAATTCGGCGCCAACTTTTTCTTAACACTTTCAAACGAGCAATGAGAGTAGTGGCAGTGTTTCTTGAACAGTTTTCATAGCTATAGCTGTATTGACAGTGGTGGTTGTAAGATGACTGAATATGAAATGATGGTTGGAGCTATACGCAGGTGCTATGTGCTTGTGTGTGCCGGCGTAAATCGTATCTGACGGTTAGTTGGTGATTGAAATATCTGATTGTGCGATCACAAATGTGATATCAAGAGCCATAGCCTAAACGTGTCTGCTAGCTGCAACCAACACTTGCGAGATCAAGTTTTCTTCTCCAGCAACTCGCATTGCACTTGTCGTCGTTTTTATTTCTTTTTTCTTTATTCACTCTTATGTTTCAGTGTGCTGCTGCTACTTATGCTTCTGTGACCTGCTTGCTTTCTCTGTGGCACTGTGCGGCTTTTGATTTACTTGAGTTGCTTATCTCTGAAATTTTTATGCATGCAAGTATGTATTAATGTAGTGAAACTATGTATATGTATATGTTTTTTTTCTAATAATTTATAAATTATGGAGGCTAGCCACAACATATAAAAAGATTGAGTTAGTGAGATAGAAAGAGAGACGCACACGCGCTTTTTAGCGACATCTCAGCGAAGCAACGTCGAAAGGTACAACTCGAAGCGTGGCAATGCTCGCTTGTCGTGGAAATATGTACCTGAGCAAGCGTTACCGAAAGAGATCGATAGATAAACACACTTGAGCTTTTTGGGCCAAGGATATTGCGTACAATCATAAGCTACCGATGATGATAGGACTTTCTCTCTTGTCTTCAATCTTCGAGAGACAAACAAACAATAATAGACAATAACAGCATAGCAGTTAGTCGGGTGATATTTTGAATGTGTAGGTTCGCCACCATTGTCGTAGTCTCTGTCTTCGTCGTCGTTGTTTCAAGTACCAATGATGGGCAATAAATTGGCGCTTGTGTGTATTAAGTTAACTGTACTTTTCCAATGCACACTAGTACACTGTGGATCACACAAACTAGACTTAACGCGGCTCCACATTCAAAAGTTAACGTGAGCTAGCATTGGTTTCATTTACTCTGGCTGTCTGACTTGGCTGATGTTTAGTTTGGCTTACTTTAGTTTAGTTTAGCCAGCTCAAAAATCGATTTGAATTTAGCTAAGTCGAGTAAAGTCAAGTCTCTCAAGTTAAGTGAAGAAAAACTAAACCCAATGCTTTGGCGCGAGTTAAATGTAATTCGTTAGCTGAGGAGTAAAACTTTAGGTTCGGAGCACCACTGAACTAACTAGACTCGCTTACTCAATGAACAAAGCGCGCAACTATCCACTGTTGTTGATATCGTTGCCGTTGATATTCTGATGGAATGTTGGTTAGCTAGCGTTCGTGAACATGCCTGAATGAACGCATGATGTTATGAGGATAACGGTAACGACAACAACAACAGCAAGATTGATTGTGTGCAACAACAAAATCCGGCGTCCAATTGTGTTTAACAGCACTCAAGAATCAGTCAGTTGCCTCTTGAGTCTCTTTATTGTTATTACTGCTGTTGCTCCAAACAACAACTTGAGCCTAGTACGACTAACCTAGACTAAGTATGTTGTTGTTTTCTCGGTCTCGGTCTCGTCGATTGACTTGTGGGCCACGGCTAAGACTAGACCTAAGCCTTAACCTAAACCTAAGCATTTGTTAGTACTGTTAGCCTGCATTCAGACAGCATGCCAATTCATGTATGTATTCAGTCGACCGGTCGAGAGAACGAGCAATAATTTGTCTCTGTCCCCGACTTCTCTATCTCATTCAGGCCGAATGCTCTCTCATGCTACCTGTGCTGACTGCAGCCACACTGACAGTCCACACAATTCGGCCGACCACTTGTTGTTCGAACTGTTGCCGCTGCCGCGACACAAACCGTTGCATGTGTCTTTCATCTATCTTTACAGACGTCAAATGACACGCTCGCTGGATATTTTCCACCGATGGTGAGCGCAACTGAGCATCAGTGTGTTAGTGAGAGACTGAAAAACGAAAAACATCGTACCAACGTTAGATCAGCTGAAGAAGCGTGGCTGATAAAATTAGCTTCAGTTTCACGTTTATCAGCGTTGATTCTCGCTCATCGTCCTGTCGTCTACCTTTGCTATATGTACAGTTAGATAAATAACTAGCTTTGCGGTTATACGACGATTCACTGTGTGTGCTGTCATTCGAAATTCAGAAGCGAGGGCTCGAGCTGACCAAACCGAACAAATCCAGCAATTGGACAAGATCGAAAGAGAGCAAAAGCCGCTAGCTAGAGTCAGGTAGTCAAACAGCTCAAGCAATCATTTGTCCTCGTGAGTTGATATCATCTTGCGAGAATGAAACCCCTTTCAAGAGTTCGACTTCGTCTTAACCAGTATCTATTAGCGTAACATAATAAGCAATGTGAAATCACATGATACGATCTGAGCTGATTCAATTTGATGCGATAGGAATCGCAATTGGATAGTGAGAAGAGAAAGGAACGAGCATATGCAACGATATGTAGAGATATGTATGACGTTATGATCGGTAGCCAACTTCGGTAGCAGACATAAAGATATACCTAATTAAAGCATTCTTTGATAAGCTATGTAGTGTAGCTATTACACGCACAAAGAGTGTAGCAACAACAACAATGAACAAAGAGAAGTGTTCCGAGAGGACAGTTGCTCTCACGCAAATATAACAGCTACAGCGACAACAGCAACAGCAACAGCAACAAGTTTTCTTACTGTTCAAATTATCATTGAATGTCCGATTATAAGTAACCACCTATGGTTGCTTGAATAACTTGACACACTGCTTTCTAAATCAAGAGCCTAACAACAACAAACAAATAGAGACTGTGAGAGTTTACAGTTGAGTAGATTGTAGTGCAGTCAGAACTTTTATTTTACTGTTAGACTCAACCCTGACTGACTGACTTACTTGATCGCTGCTGTGTTCAGCCTCTTTTTACAATGATCTGCTCTGTGATGATGATGATGATGATGATGAACACTTGGCAAGCTTACCTCAGAACTCGAGGCGACCGCAATCTTGGTGCAAAAGTCACCAAGATTGCGACCAAGATGGACACGAAAAGCGAATCGTTTTTGCACTACGATTCTCCATCATCAAGCTTCGCTACACATAGTAATGTGGTGCCGGCCACCTGATTGGCGGCCACTCAAAGCTCATGAGCTAAATCGGCATGCGGGCAAGTCAACGCCAAATGCCAGAAGCCAGCAACAGTGGCGAGTTCATAAAGATGCCGGTGGACGCAAAAGCATGGTGCTCGTTTTTGTTTTGAGATTCCTCCTCATTCGCTGCACAAGAGCATGAATAAAGATACCGGACGGCGACCTAGATTTTTCTTAGTGTTTTTTATTTTTTATTCTTGATAACAACAGCCATGATCATCCGTTTGCTGTAACGAGAATTAAAACTATCGATGCTCTGAGAATGAGAGAATTGCGCGAAAGTGGCCACACCTAACGGCGTCTTGACGGCCAATATCTGCACAATTACAACAACGACTTCATTCAGCATACAGATGGAAATTTATAAACTTTTTGGTCACGGCAAGCTTGAGGTGCATCACTACCAATCAAGATACTTGTCTAAGTCGAGAGAGATTGTTTTGCCATTGACTATGCATTTATTGGTCGAGTGATTAGGCGGAGAACTCTCATCGTTAACGCGCGAGTAGACTGATGCTATCTTGCTTTCTTTAGTCATCATTTTATTTAATGCAGTTACAGATTACATAAGGTTTACATCGAATCCGCTCTACTTCCCCTTGACAAGGGGTGGTCTTTAGTCATCATTTTATTTAATGCAGTTACAGATTACATCGAATCCGCTCTACTTCCCCTTGACAAGGGGTGGTCTTTAGTCATCATGTTCGAATCAATTTTAGTTCCAATAGAAGAATGTTACTGTTGCACATAGTGCGGATCATACAAGATCTATTGTTAGGCATTTACTTTATTCGGAGGGATGACAAGTGAATGATCAAAAACATAATGTATGTGCGCGGTTTACTCATACAAATGCTTATATAGTATCATAAAATACGTTTTATTCAGTTTTTAGAAAACATCATTTGCTTCATATCATAACCGAGGGCCGGTCCATAATTTGCAACTAATCGTGCAGAGGATCGATTTTAATCTGTATTTCTATAAGGAACTAATAATTTCGCGTCCAATAAATGAAAGCTTTCTACTAAGCTATTCTCTTGATACCTGTTGCATAGTTGATGAATGAAAGTTTTATGGTTTCAATGGTGATATTTGTGTTAGCATAAGTAAATAGATGCATGAGATTTAAATAGAAGCTAAATAGATTTGTGTGGATAAACTTACCAGGTAACCAATTCGACAATACTTTTAAAGTATCGTGTCTGTGATAAAAACAATTGATTGTCATTGCTAACATGAATACGCATATGCTTAACCTGACCGTTATAATTAAGGCTGATCACATAGTTGCCATTTTGTTTGGGGCTTATGCGAACTAAAAATGTTCCATGTGTCATTTTTTCCAATAAACTTTGAGCTTCGTCACGATCCATGCGACCAGAGAACCAAGGATAGTCGTTGAGCACAAAATTTGCATACTGCTGATCACGTCCATCGTCGAGCTTGTTGAAATTTATATCAACGTTGCCATAGCTATGTTGTGCAGGATCCACTGCGACATCAAAATCGATAGAATGCTGTGCTTCCTCACAGGAAGCTACTTTGCGTTCGGGTGAACGCGTACGAACACAATCAGCAGGAAAGAGTCCCTCGTTACTGGTGCGTAAATTTTTACCGACCCACCACGTATTATGAGATGGATCTCGATGATCGACAGTTTTTTGAACATCCTTCAGCGAATCCGTGGATTTGTTACCATTGATGTGAAGTGTTGGTTTTGAATGAGACTTTCTAGGATGCTCGGCGTTACAATTGAAAACCACAATTACATCGCCAACAGCCATAGATAACTCATTATAACGTGAATCACCATTGAACGATGATATAGCCATCACGCGGATCAGGGGCACACTGCTGATGGTCGGCGTTGATTTGCTACCCCCGTTTAGCAACCTCCTTTGTTGCATTAAATGATTCACCGAATTCTGTTGGTTCACATTGATAGATGATTGGACGAAACTTTTCGTGGTAGGTGTACCCAATGGTGGAGATTGGCAAACACGTGTTGAGCTTGCTCGATTCATCGGTATCAAAGGTTGGCGCAATCTGCTTGCAGTATGATTTTCAATGTTGTTGTATTCAACTGTTGAAGCTGGTTGTTTTGGTGTGTTACGCTGATGTGCATCAGAGCCCATCAATGAGAGACTAGTATTAAAGCGACCCGATGGATTGTTGGACGTATTGGAAGAACCAAGTGTGGAAAAGAATGATGCGTTGTCTTCGGAGCAAGTGGATCCAACCGATGGAGATACTGGTTGCAAACGGGGCGGTAGCGCCGGAGTACCGCAAGCTCGTGTTTGGGCTAGACATTGTTTATGTGCCGGAAGCAAGCATACTTTACATCGGTAACCCTGATAATAGAGACCATGCAATAATTTGCTACAATAATCACAATAAGTTGGCTTTACAAATGTGTGCATCAAAAAACTGTGATTGGTACGACCGGTACGGCATGCTAGTGGGTAAATGTTGTCCATAGCGTGGTTAATACTTTCGATCCATTTGAGCTTTGATTCAAGCGTCTTCGCGAAAAATGTGTAAACATAACGATCCGAACGGCGCATCAAACTGAATGAATGACTCCATTTGTCTTTGTAGCGATCACCACTGGATGGCGTGTCGTCAATATCGAATTCACCCAAAATGATGGCCTCCTTGTAGCAATAATGCTCACCGCGAACATTTCTTATCGACTTGCACATTAGCATGACCTTGTCAAACACGAACACGTAGCGATTTTTGATCTTAGTATCATCCAAGCACTTTGTTTTGAGTTCACCATCGCGAACTAGGCGTCCATAATCAGTCAGATGCGTATTATCGGGCATTTCCAAGTCGGCAATAGACGATTGAATGTCGTTGATGATGAGCATCGCTTCGGAATCACGTTTCACCTCGTTAATGTATTTTCCCAAATCCACCATGGTGTCGTGAGCGCGACGCAAGTTAACGAAATCTTCGTGTGTTTCGGAGGTGTTTTTTATCAATTGTGCCAGTAGTAAATGATACTTGAGTATCCTTTGCATAGGCAATGACAATAGATCACGTAGCTTGAATTTTCCCTCGTTGGCTTCATGTTGGCAGCGTTGCACAATCGTGTTGAATTGATCATTCTTGTTGCACAGTTCATCAATTAAACTTTGTGCTTTTGATAATGTAGCGCAATATTCACCATACATAACAAATCGATCCTTCCAATGCAAGAAGCACGCTGATAATGGGTAAGCAGAGTTTGAATGCAAATCAAACGAATTGTTAGTGTTGACACTACGAAATGATGAGCCTGGAGATGATATGGATGGAAATTGTTGGGTAATCAGCATTGTGGGCGTTGACGGATTGCTACTAGGTCGACCTAAAGTTACAGAACTTGGTGTTGCTAACGAAGAGCCTAATACCAATGAATTGTTGCCCATAGCGGTGTTAGTGTCCGTCGGTATTGAGATCAATGGAGGTGGTGGGTTGGCTGACGCACATGCTCTTACAAGATCTGCATGGAAGGCTTTGTGAATACGATGAAATTGTATGATGTGATTGAATATGAAATGTGCCTCCTCCTCTTTCATGTATTTTTTCAATGGTTTAGCGAAGAAATTGATAATCATTTCTAGAGCGCGCACATAGTTGGCTTCTGTTTCGATGAGCTCCCTGATACAATGATCCCGTAACTCTAGAGGTGCACTAGGAAGATTGAACGATAAAGTTGCGGGACTGGCACTGGGTGATAATTGGTCGGCAGAGAGTCCACTAGTGACGGCCAAAGTGTTAGAGCTGTGAAACGAGTGCTTTTGGCTGGTAGAATGATTGCTTGCATGGTGACGTGAACGATTTGCGGACAACGTGCTGGATCTATGTGGTGTGAAGGTAACATAACAAAGATAAATGTCCTCAGATACATCTTTCTTCTGTGCAATGTACGAATGGTTTGGTGCTGCTGCTGTCAGTTCGAAATTGGATCCACCGGCTGGCGGTGTGCCGAATGGCTGAAAGTCACTAGATTGGTTCGTGGTGGGTAATGTCGAAAATGTCGTCCCAGTGTGCGTGTTAATGAGACCATGAGAATTGGGAGAGGCAAAGCGATTCATATTGCTGGATGCTCTCGAATGAGGGTCAGGCGGCAACGGAGGAGGCACTACATCATCTAACAAAGATGGTCTGGAATTTCTATTCATCTGTGTAGCTGAAACAATATCATCATCAGGATCTAAAGGCTCGTGATACAAATGATATGTTTCCTCGTCAGGAGGAGTTGGCGAATTATTTTTAGTTTTGTCTGAATTAGCTAATTTTGTTCTGATGGGACTCAATGGCACATGTGTTGACAATTTTGGAGAACTAGTCATATGATTATTACGAGTATTGTGATGGTGAGCAAGCAATTCGTGAGATTGTGCTGATTTGTTGAACGAAGGCAATGATACTTTGTTAGTTGTTGATGATCCACATTCACTTTTGTCTTTGAATTCGTTGTGTGTTTCGTCGTTAGTGTTACTAGCATTGTTGTGATTATTAGACAAAAAGTGGGTGTTACTCAGTTGCAATGTTAACAGTGGCGGAGTTGAACTAAATTGATTAGGTCGTAACGGAGAAGGCGGGGGAATGGAACCCGTGGGTGAAGTGGGCACCGGAGGGGATGGCATTGAAAATACGGAACGATGTTTAGTTGGGCTCAATAAAGGCGACAATGCCGGCGGTTTTGGACGCTCCATTTGGCTAATTGAGTCACTCATTTCAACTGATAGACATTAGATGCACATATGAGTGTATTAGGTCACACACACAACATTGCTTAAATAGCGTGGGCTTGATCTAATGGATTCAAATTTGATAACCGTGGCGCTACAGATGTTCATGTTATTCGATATACATATAAATACTGAGATTTCTATGTCGGATCGCTATGTTTGCTTTTTTGCTATCATATGCTATGCATTGATTTGGTTAGATACTCAGTGTCGTTAATATCACAGTCAGGCTTCAAAACCTAGTATCTTAGGCCTCGTAGATAGATGTGGCGTTCCTTCTATGTTTCCTATGTGTACAGTCATTTGCTCTAGATGATATTCGTGCATATCTGTAGAATGTGAAATGATATCGATCGTAAATATAATATTGACATCAACGATGCTATTTAATGCGTTTGATTAGTCCAAAAGTGATTCCCTTATAGGGTCATCATTGTTATGCCATTTAGAGCCTGTGATCCAGTCAATGCTTACAAGTCTTTAGCAAGAACGACATTCCAGAAGGGTGCAGGTTATGGAAATAGAGCGAAATAAAGCCAGTTTTCTTGGCAATAAATCACGACAGATATGTTGATGATAGCTGAACATGTACAAATGACCGATTGAGAGCACAGTGGATGTGTTTGAGCCTCTGTCATTTGCGCAAACTCGTGCCCGCACCAAAGCCAGCGTTCGACGCAGTGCGAGTTCACACGCACTCACACACAAAGACTTTCACTCGCACAAAGACACACACTGTTTTCTCTGCCTGACCGAATCACACGGTTTGAAATGTACGCGATAGCTACTGTCGGATCA
>JAIFTH010000695.1:0-18664 GCA_019968535.1 Fragariocoptes setiger | reverse complement strand
ACACACACACACACACACACACACACACACACACACACACACACACACATACACGTAAGCTCACGAAGTGTCCGTGCAACACAAACTGGGTGTATGGAATCAACGAGGTCATTGGTTCATCGAAATACTAAAATCAAAGCCACAGTTACAAGACCGAATAGTGAGCAAGCTCGAGATAACTGACCGGACCAAGATAGTCTGGTTTCAGATGTCTCGGTAACGGCATCAATGATACAGCGATCGTACTAGTGAATCAACCGATGAACGGGAAAACGAAAGAAAGAACTAGACAGATTGGTAGAAGTTGACCACTGGCTCAAGCGAGTAGTACACTGCTCATTTGTAGCATTTGGTTGCTGCACAAATATGGAACATTAGGATCTTCGATGATCCTTCTCTCCTGACTATCTTTGGTGTTGATCTTATGCTGTACTATGCTGCAATGATTCGAGATGCCGCAGTATCAGTTACGAGAGCAGCAGTAGTTTTGAACTAGAATATTTAGTCCCGTTTAAGTCTTTCTGTCTGGTTATTTCGCTCGTTGTTAATCAGAGAAAGGGAGTTGCTCCAATATCTAAACCTGCTACAGATGGCATAGCTGATATAACTTGGCACACACGCATATGCGCAGTTTTTTATTATATTTGCTTTATATTTACTATTCACAAAAGCACTGATACCAACAACAGATCCGTATTTCGAAACTCGATGTCGAAGAGGGAAAAAGAAAGAGGGATCTGCCTTTGCCGCAGCAGATGCTATGTCGCGCCAGTTCGTTCGCTAGTTTGCTGTTCGGTCGGCAGGTTAGTTTGTCGTAGCTACGAACCAACTGCGACCAACGCAACGATCAATTAAACACTGTACCGATTATTATATGGCTATCATGGCTTTGATAGATTCTCTCCTGAATCTCATGGAGCAAGGTGTGCACGACAGCAATACATTTGAATTACTTGCTATACGTAGCTCAGAGAGACCGTTGTTAAATAATATCAACTTGGCCTGGTTAATGTTTAGGCAGCAACTTTGTCTAGGCATAGTTAGCCGATTGACGCAAACTATGCAATTGAGAAAAAAAGAAAGAGAAGGGAAAAACAGAATCGCTATTCATGTAGCGAAAATTGAACATTGAAACTTTGAACGCACCACAACAAGCGGCGTCAGTAATAGCCTTGGAAGAGAATTGTTTCGAGCGTGCGCTACATTCACAATACTCTTATCAATGGCTAGAATTTATAATTAAGAATTCAAAAAACATATGTTGCAACTCATCAATGATAAAGATAAATGAAATTGAGCATTCAACATTAGATTGAAACAAATATCGTGGAGCGAAGTCATAATTGTTGATAGATCAGATTTGGTCGTTTGACGTACACTTGTTTTCTACTCACTCATGCTAATAGCCAGACAAAACATTGTTAGAAAATTAGGCACTTCGATAATTCAACAGTTTGTCTCAAGATTAAACATTCACTTATTAGATATTCATTTATTGATCATTGAATGAATGTGACACAAAAACAATCGAGCACTTGTTTACACCAATTGTTTAGTGTCTAATCAAATGAGTGGATATTTTCCAGCAGTGAAAGTATAGGAAATAAACTAAATGGGGAATAACTAAAAGAAATTTAGCTTGTCTATGCTAAAAAATTAAACACACGTACACACAGAGATAGACAAACATAAGAAAACCGGAATCACACAAGCATGCTTAACAAAGATTGTTTTCGGATCTAATTAGACGCATGCGAAGTTAGGCGGCAATCTTCGCATTGGTTCGTTTTGTCTCGATACTAGTCACTTCGTTTAGAAACGGCAAACAAATCTTGCTCAGGCGTATTTCTGTTTTAACGATTCTCTCATAGACACTTCCAGCGTTTGACGATACGATTCAGTAACTTTCGAGTGTCAAGCCATCATTCATTGAAATGTATAGGCCGTTATTGAAAGAAGAAGAAGAGAAGCTCCATTGTCTGATGCACCGTTGTTTATATTCGAGATGCTTAAGTCTGTCTGTCTATATTGTCTTGAATCATTTGTTAACTTACAACTTTCGAGAGGGAGAGAGAGAGAGAGAGAGAGAAGAGGTAGGTGAAAAAACGAAGAGACATTTGGTGCCAATTGGACGTCAGTTGTTTGGAGAATCTTCGACTAATTGATCTTGATAGTTACTTGCAAAACTATGCATGAGGTGCGTCGGATGCAACTTGTCTAGTTTGCTAAGAATGTCTGACACTCTACAATCGTTACATTGTGGGCTTGATCTAGTCTTACCCCTGTAAGACCAGTTGTTGCCAACAGCAACACAACTTCGGCTGCGTCGTCACAGTTGTTATCACAGATAAATAAATTGTTCATTCTCTTGAGCTTTGTTGGCATTTGCTGGCGTCCAATGGTTCATAGTATTTCGATGGGGATCTATTTCAACTATTCAAGTTTATACTATTCAGCCGCATACTACTTCAGTGTTGTTGCTGTGTAGCTCAATGTCACACTACTGGCTTGTAAATCACTTTGATGGCTCGTTGTGTGTCTGTTTGTTCACCTCATATTAGAGCTTGTCGCCAATTGATTTAACTCAAGTGGCGATCATTTTTTTTGTCATGAAAAATCTGACCCATGTGATACAGGCAAAGCTATATCAACCGCTTTGACATACTGTTCGATACTCAATGCTAACCGACGTAATTGGCAGTGTAATTTTTGCGCGATTCCAAATTCTAAACAGGAACAGTAAAGATCATATCAATTCTCTCGACATTCATGACAAGACTGGGCAACTTGCTGAGCCAGTCTGATCAACCAAACTAAAAGCAATTCTCAGCACTTGCTTTGTTGAATCCGATTAAAACTGCAAGCCAATCGAAAACCCCTGCTAAATAGTTCCCGTATGTTACTTTTGGAGTTCCAAGTAAAGATCTTAATTAAAAATTACATAAAATGAACATGCGAGACGGCAAATTTGAGTAATCTCGGTCAGCAGCAGCATTGCCTTGCTAAAATCGTACTCAATTGCAATTATATCAAACATAAAAGAAAAGAGCCAAACACTACAGAGAACAATCGCCACATATGAAAAATACGAATTGTGGCATTAAATTGATCTTGTATACATTTCAGAGTCATAAAATAACACATGTATCCATATGACTTGAAAAAACTGGACGAATTGCATGACGACAGACATGGGTTTTGTTGGAAATTCTAATGATAATAATTGCTAGTGAGGTAATTCCAACAATTTAAGGGTTACACGTTGTGATCAATTGCTGACTAACACGCTTAACACACGTTACGTGTACGTGACACAGCGTGAGCACTTCATTAGTTCGACGTCATGATCACAACTCATGGATCGCTTCGTCACCGCCCAGATCACGTTTCGCCGCGTTAGACACACACACAATTAGCTCAAGCGACTTATCAAATTGAACTCACTAATATTTGTGCCATAGAGTGAATTGAATCGGTTTCCGTTTTCTCTAACTTTCAAATCAAACATATTCAAGGAGACTTGTGTGGCAGAACCATTTCGGACGTTTACAAATAGCACCTGTTTGCTATCACTATTATTCCAATACAAACTAGCAGTTGTTGTTGTTTTTGTTGCCAACTAGAGCCAGATCTTAAGGCAGTTTCGAAGTTTGAATTCGAAGAAAAGCTTGAAGATGATTTTGGTGTCGTCATGGCCACAGATTGGCCATGGCAATATTAACAAGTTACTAATAGCGCCAGACCAGTTTCTTTCCTCCCTCTTGATTTGTGTCTTCTGTTGTATGTTCTTTCATTTATTTCTCACATAAGTGTACGCACACCCAACCATCCATTCTTCAAGTCGCGTTGGGATCGTGGGCAAATTCAGCATTTGCTTCAGGGTGTTCTGTGAGCTTGCTCATCAGCCTTGATGAATGTCACTAACAAACATGCACATACAGACACACAATAGCCCACCGGTGTAAAGGTTTCGATGAATGACGCTCTTTGAGAATGCTCGAAATGCAGTATATTGCAATTATTGGTCGCTTGCATGAATGGTGAGCTAGATAGTGTCGACCGGTATGCTACTTGTGACGCTTCACGACACTTACAAATCCATAGCTTACATAGGTAGCGATTTTCAAGCACACACGAACACACATCCACACATCCACACACACGCACACACGCACACACATTCGCATAAGTTCAAGCAGCAATCAGTCAGACGAGTGTGTTCACCGATGTCAAACACATTCGAAGTTAGTTGAAAAAAAGGGCTCATTGAGAGACATCGGTGAGCGGGCCACATTGACGACGGGATTTAAGCCCATCGTCAAGCTTGATTAAATGTGAACTTCAACAGTAACAACAACTAGTAACAAGTAGCAGTAGTGACGAGGAGCAACTATAAAACAGGGCAATGAGGCGAGCACTGCGGTGCAGTGCGTGTCTCAGCGATGTTGAGCTGTTGTCCCATATTCTCGATTCTTACTGCTGCTTCAAAGATTACTGAATGTTTACACAGTTCTCACATAGATATTGTAGTGTTTGTTCGTTGTGACTTGCTAGATGGATGATCAGCCATAGATTATTAGAAAGACGAGCAGACCAAATGGCAGCAACAACAATTACTAACATGAAAAGCTTATAATGACATATCCCTGAAAGCAGTTGAGAGTTGAAGCAGGAGAGCAACTTTTGACGATAACATTGGCCACCTTAGGT
This sequence comes from Fragariocoptes setiger, assembly GCA_019968535.1. Taxonomy (NCBI): domain Eukaryota; kingdom Metazoa; phylum Arthropoda; class Arachnida; order Trombidiformes; family Phytoptidae; genus Fragariocoptes; species Fragariocoptes setiger. Next base: position 13,954 of record JAIFTH010000695.1, on the reverse strand, counting down.
GACGTCAAGAGTTAAAGCCGCTAAGGACTCTTTCTTCGTCGAGCAATCAGCGCAAAAACTAGCCGAGAACAATCAAAGTGCAAGGACGTTCATTGGTTGAAGCCATCGTCATCGATGTCTCTCTCAAACTGTAACCGGGACTATGGGTGGCAAATTCAATCCGAGTAGCGTATGATCAAGTTGATCTCGTATTGTGCCTGTGTTCGTAAGTTGTGTTTATATTTCGTGTGTGACTATGTGTCTAACTCCATGTGCGTGTAAAGAGATAAATTCAACTTAAAGAAATGTGTCTTCATTGGTCAAACAACCATATGTACAGGTGACGAGCGCATATCCATGATTAGCTAACTGCCAGTGTCTCTCCTCGTTTACTTGAGATTGTTAGCTCAATTCTGTTCAATTCGATTCATTTAAATTCTTTCGAAATGAATAGCAACGAATCAGTTCGTTCGCTTGTCCATTGGGTTGACTTGGTCTATGAACTTTGATTAATATTAGTTCAGTTAGACTGTTATGTTGTGTGTGTGTGCGTGTGTTTGCGTATGTAACTTGGAATACAAGAGAAGACACACAACGAATAGAGAAAAAAACTAGTTACCACACTGTGTTGTAGCGATTTACTAGCGATAGCTGCATCGTTGTTGGTGTTGATGCTAGTGGGCAATGATGAAATCAATGAAACACTAAGAAATAGCGCCGCCAGAAAGGTACTGCTAATGAAACCATTGCCGTAGACATCAGATCGCAGCACTGATCGAGGACAATCTAACGATGGCATTTGAAGGACCGTACGAGTGTATGTTGAGCTAATAACTTAACGATAAAGCCATAATTATTAGGATTGTTATCATTTGGCCAACCGTAACTCTCTTTTTCTCCCTGAATGCGACATTCTGAGCAACGCAGATCTTCTTTGCCTCGTCTCAAGTTAATCTGAGCCCAAGTGTAGAATAGCCTATCATTGGATGTATTTTGGTCAGGTCACAGTAATGTTCAGCGACAACTGCTATACATGACCAAGTGAGAGCGGTTAGAATGAAAGATAAATAATGAGCGTCCAACTAATAATGACGGTGTGTATATTATATATATTTGGGATGGCTGAAAATTGGACAGCTAGGTATATAAACATGAATATAAGTGAAACGTTGTATAGCTTGCTAGTTAATTGCCGCAAGGATGGACTGCAAAATTCAGCACATCCGTAATGATTTTGGCTAATATTTTGGCTGTGAGAACACACGAGAGAACAGTATGAAACGCGAGCTTGCTTATTCAACAAACGGCGACTGCTACGTTGCCAGGAAAGAGAGAAACAACATAAGTTAGAGCGGGTTGCGTTCAATCATCAATGAATTTCTTCGGTAAGAGTGAATGAGTGAGCGTGAGCGTCACACGATCATTACCCGTGCGGCATGATTTTAGCACTATCAAAGTTTGTGTTAGCGTTGTCAACATTGAGTGCGTGCCTGATCTGTTTTATGAACAACAGCGGCAAAAACGAACAAACGAAAAAATAACTGCCAGATAGTGTTCGGGTTGAGAAAAGGCGTGATCCACTCTGAAAGGGACACTACTTGTTGAATTCACTATGACGTCTTGGAGTATCTTGGACACTGTGTGCGTCTTCTTGCGTCAAATGCGTATGTGCATGTATGCATGTGTGAGAGTGCGAGTGTGTGTGTGTGTGTTCGTGTTCGTCAATCTTTGCGTATGCTGTTATTTTCGACAGGAGCGTCTAAGTCTTTTGCTTCGGTTCGCCAATGCGCCTGCGCATTAGCGCCTCAGGCTATGCCTGGCGAATCTTCATTGGCGCGCTCGTACACTCATTCACATGCACATAGCTCGATTATATGGCCAGTTAAGTTGGCAGTCTATATTTTTTCAAGTTGCAAACGTTGCCTTTCATCTTATCATCGTTGTCGTTGTCGTTGCTGTCGTTGCCGACAGCACCATTAGGTGACCAAGTTACAAGCAAGAACAGATAGTGAATTACAGTCTGCAATCAAACTGAAAAATAAAGACTATTGATTTAAAGAATCTAGGAGAAACAGAACGAAATAACAACTGAATATATATACAGTTCATAGAGGAAAATACACACACGCACACACACACGCACGCACACACGCACCCACACACACACGTACACAATTAAACAAAACATCTTACAAATAACGAACGACATATAGACAGAGACAAAGAAATAGAAGAAAGAATAAGCAAGAAGGACAAGATACAACGTGTGTGTGTGTGTGTGTGTGTGTGTGCGTGTGTGTGTGTGTGTGTGTCGTTCAGTGGTCATCTGGCCATCGTCGGTTGTTCGTCGATGCCGCCATCGCCGTCGTCGTCGTGACCATCGTAGTCGTTGCCAATTCCTCAAGATATTATTATCAACATTTTTATTGTAATAACATATGAGCACCCAATCAACATATCTTATGCATACGAACAATAATTTAGATTAATTCCACCTTCAAGCAACCGTTTCAATAAACATCAAGCAATTATGAATACCGATAGAACTTTACAGGAACTGGCCGACTTTTACATCAATCAAGAGCCAGCTGATGTGCCTGATACAGGTTTTGTAGTTAGTGGTATAGCGGGCCGATTTCCAGAGGCTGACAATGTCAACGAATTATGGGACAATCTGGTCAATGGGCGCGATATGGTTACGGGTCCAGATGATCGTAGATGGCCCTTAGGTAAGTGTGACGCCAGCAATATTTTCGTTATTATTATCGTTTTTCAACTCAGTGGCTTCATTGGCAAACATAGTTTGTGTGTGCGTTCGCGCCGAATTTGTTAAACTTTCTAGCATGAAAACTTACATATCTCTCAACTTTATCAACTTTTTTTCGTGATTCCTATTGATCAACATAAAACAACACCTCTGTATCTTGTGATAACATCGTAACGTCGAATTTCTCTATTAAACAAACAACCAATAACTCCTTGATCATTAGGTTTATGGGATTTACCTAAAAAAGCCGCCAGAATCAAGGATATATCACGTTTTGATAATGAATTCTTCGGTATCTCGAAAGAGACTGCCGAATACACTGATCATCAATTACGTAATCTCTATGAAGTCATCTACGAATCATTCATCGATGCCGGTATTAATCCGTCGGAAATGCGTGGCAACAAACGTTGCGGAATCTATTTCGGTTTTCACACTAACGAAACTGAGAATGAATTTGTCGAGAAGCCAGCTTTCAAAACAACAGGTTATCAATCTCAACTGTTAACGGCCGTTTCAGATTATTTTGATATTCAAGGACCAGTGTGCAATTACGATGCTGCATGCGCCAGTTCGTTTGCGGCTTTCCATCAAGCTGTGGTGTCACTCAAGGCAGGCATTATTGATTCCGCAATTGTTTGCGGTGTAAATATATCAGTGCGTCCCGGAACAGCCCTACAATTTTTGTTGCTACAGATGTTATCCCCAACAGGTTCGTCGAAATTCTTGGACGCTGCTGCTGATGGCTATGCAAAAACTGAGGCATGTGTTTCCGTGATATTGCAACGCAACGATATTGCCAAACGTATCTATGCTACGATTGTGCACACAAAATGTAACAACGATGGCTTCAAAGTCGAAGGTATCACATATCCAAAATCTTCGGCTCAAGAGGCTCTCATGAAAGAAGCTATCCAAGAGGCTGGCGTCGATCCCAATCAAATCATCTATGTTGAGGCACACGGAACTGGAACTCCTGCTGGCGATCCTGAAGAAGCGAGAGCCATCGCCAAAGTCTATTGTGAAAACCGTCAGAATCCTCTATTAATCGGCAGTGTTAAGTCTAATCTTGGCCACGCTGAGGGTGTAAGTGGTTTATGTTCGTTGGCCAAAGTGATTTGTGCATTTGAAAATGAAATATTGCCTAAAAACTTGCATTATAACAAGCCCAACCCAATCATCGAGCCATTGATTGAAGGTCGCCTTAAGCCTGTCGATCAGAATGTCAAGTTCAAGCACAATTTGATTCCGATGAACTGTTACGGTTTTGGTGGTGTTAACGTGCACGGTATATTCAAGTCACATCCGAAGCGTATTGATCAAGCAACGGCTTACAAAATAGCACCCGAATATCCGCGTCTGATTGTCATGTTTGGTCGATCACAACAAGCAGTTGAACATGTCTTTGATGAACTTCGCAAGAACCCAAAGATGATCACGCGGGACTTTTTGTCATTATTGGATTCGATCAACGAGGCCCCAATAGATCGCTTGATGAATTATCGTGGATATGTCCTGTGGGACAACGATCACAAGGAAGTTTCTCGCAACATTTCATGCATCGATCTTACCGAGTTCAATTCCAAGCGAAAAGCAATGTTGAAAAAAATGGAAGTTGAGCATGCTAAGGACTTTTGTGATGAACACAAGAGGCCTCATTTGCAAGAATTCTCGCGACCAATTTGGTTTATATTGCCCGGTCTTGGTTGCCAATGGAAAGCGATGGCCCAAGAATTGCAATTGTTTCCTCCTTTTTGGAAAACCATCGAGAAATTGAATCAAGTATTGAAGCCATTCAATGTGGACTTGATTGATATCATCACCAATATGGACAGAGAGAAACCATTTGAGACTGTTGTTAGTCTATTTGTGGGTATTGTAGGCATCCAAATTGCTTTGCTGGATTTGTTAGACACATTGGGTGTAGCTCCTGATGGTATAGTCGGTCATTCTATTGGTGAAATATCATGTGCTTATGCTGACGGTCTATTGAGCGCCGCTGAAACGATTTTATTGGCATTTCGTCTTGCTAAAGCAATTGATGATGCAGGCATGCATTCAGGAGCAATGGCGTCGGCTAGCCTCACCATTCCACAGGCTGAACAATATTTGCAGCAATTTGGTGACAAAAATATCGAAATTGCCTGCCACAACGGTGATGAATCAGTCACTTTTGGCGGACCTCGTGAGGCGATCGATGGACTCGTTGCGATGCTGGTCGACGAAAACGTTTACGCTCGTAGAATTTCTGACGTCACAACACAGTTTCATCATAGCCGTCTTGCCAAAGTGAAACAGGCGATGATGGAGTCGGCTGACAAAGCATTCACTGAGGTTACTCTGGAAAAGTTGAAATCAAGAAAACGAAGCAACAAATGGATCAGTACATTAGCAACTGTAGAGACTCAAGACAAATATTCTACAATCGGTTCAACTTACTATGTTGATAATTTGTGCTCACGCGTACGATTCAACGATGCTCTTAGTTCGATTCCAACTGATTCCATAATAATTGAAGTGGGACCTCATGGCTTGTTCCATCCTATTTTGAAGCAACGTTATTTGACTAAGCTCAATTATGTCACCTTCATGCGTAGAAATGATGCATCATCAAAATCAATATTGACAGGTATTGGTCAGCTTTACCAACATGGGTGTTCAGTCAAGATTCGAAACTTGTACCCAAAACTTGATTTTCCGGTTGGCAAGTGCACAGGTTCATTGTCGTCACTGATCCGTTGGAATCACGATCACAAGTTTTATGTTGCTCGTTATCCGGACAATTTCCGTAAACCGCCCTGCGAGACACGTATCAAATTCGATTTAATCGATGAATCTGACAAATACTTATCTGGCCATTGCGTGGATGGACGTATTTTGTTTCCAGCAACTGGTTATTTGTACCTGGTTTGGCGTGCATTCTCCTTTATCAAAGACAAGGTCGGAAATGCGATCGGTCGTGCCTCTGAGAAGGCCGAACTCGTACCTGTGGAATTTCTGAATGTAAGATTGTATCGTGCTACTATTTTAGGTTCAGCACCTGTCGAACTGTTGGTGAGAATCGAAGAGGCTACTGGTCAATTTGAAGTACGCGAAGGTGGTAGCGTTGTTTCAGATGGTTACGTTGCCACACCAACAATTAACCCCGGCAGACTACAGTACGAACACATTAAGAATGATCCTTCTTTCAAAAACAAACAAATGTCACTCAAAACAGACGATGTCTACAAACAATTCCGTGTTTGTGGCTATGACTATGGTGAATCTTTCAGAAATATTATTGAAGCATCTGACGACGGCCTACATGTGCGAGTCAAGTATCCTGGTGAATTTATAGCATTCTCAGACTCTGTATTACAGTCATTGTTCTTGGCGATCTGCAAACGAACTTCTGCGCTATTTTTGCCGACCAAGTTTGAATACATGCGTTGTATTCCGGAATTACTGGAACGTAAGATCAACGATGCAGCGTCACGCAGAGAGCCTTGCATTCTTGACGCTTATTGCGAACTGGAAACTGGTATCATTGTCACTGATGGTATCGAAATGCGCGGTGTCGGAGCCTCGCCAGCACCACGTCGTGCTCAACAAGATCCATTGACCGAAACATACCAATTTGTTCCGAACTTCGAGTACAATATAAACGATATCCTCAGTCAAAAATGGAATTCTAAAGTGGAGGAGTACATGCAAATGTGCTCAACTGCAGCATACAAGATCCTGTGCAATTTGAAACAGAGTCAATCACAAATCGTTTCAGTTATGAATGGTTTCAAGATGGTTGACGATGCTAACTTGCGCAAATATCTAGACCAGAACGAATCAAGTGAGAATCACGTACTTTTGAAGATTTTGGACAAAGTACTAGCATCTCAAGAGCAAACTGTAGCTGAACCCGTCAAAAGCAATACTGAAACAAAACAACCGCAAGCCACAAACGGAAAGTCTACCAGCAACGAAAAAGCGAACGAATTTTCTAAAGAGGGTGATTCAAAAGATGGCAACGATACCAATGCTGAAAATCCTGATGAGGCACAAACGGGACCTAGCCGTCAACGTGTTGACAATCCCGTGCTCAAACCGATCAAGGAATTGCAAAATGAATTTGAATCTAGCGTTCAAAGAGAATTCGATGCTCTGCAAGCCGAACTCGGTGTGGACATATTAAGCTCAGCATTTGCACGAGAGCGATTCTTGCGTCCCGTTCTTGAAATAGCGTTCGAAAACATATCAGTTCAAAAGGTCAAAGTATTGGAGCTAAACAGTGGTATGGGGCTCAAGCACGACTACATTTCAACAATTGTCGGCGAGACTATGCCCAACGTCTTGATTAATTACTTCTTAGGACATCCCAATACCGGTTCGATTCCGACCACTAACTTGCCTCAAGATACGAAGCTCTACACGTGGAGTCCAGCAACACGCACTCTGGCTCGTGATTTGCAAGACATCGATTTGATAGTCTACAATGATGCATCGTGTTACTCACAGAAAAAGGATCAATGGCTGACGAAGAAAACAGAGGTTATCACCGACGAAGCAACGGGGGAAACAAAAGAAGTTGAAGTCAAACTTAATGAGAACATCCCGGCCATATTTGGCTCAAGCTTTGAATCACTCAAGCGAGGGGGATATCTCTTGGCGCTTGCTCGCACCGATTTGTCGCCAGCTGAAAAGTTTCTCTACAAGGTGGCTAATTATGAAGTTAAACAATCAAAAGAGCGTCTTGAGCACATAGTATCATCAGCGAAGAAAGCTGGACTCAAGTTAGTTTCACAAAAATCAGATCCTTACGGCTGCTCTGTTTTGTTGTTTAAAAAACTTGACGAGGGCATCAAGATGGAAGAGCAAACCTTCATATCTGTGAATCATGATAAATACGACGAATGGATTGTGTCTCTAAAGAAAGCAATCGAAGCAATCAAAAGCAAGCCATCAGTCGAAACGATCAACAAAAATATTTGGCTCATTGCTGGCGATTACAATTATAACGGTATTGTCGGAATGGTCAATTGTTTGCGCAAGGAGCCTGGAGGCGAGCGAATTCGTTTCATATTCGACTCAAATGGTTTAATTACAAAGAAAGAGCAAATCGAAACTGACGTCGAAATTGAATATCGAGTTGAGATACAACCTGAAGACAAACCTGATGAAAGTGACACGAAAGAATCTAAGAACCAAGAGCCACAAAAAGACGCAAAGCAAAAGGAGAATACTGAGAAGAAGCCTGAATTCAAGAGAGAAATCCGTGTTGAGAAGCGCACTGTTACCAGAGTCGTTGTTGAGCCTAAAGTACTTGAGGAACTTGTCAAGACCGACTTAGTGTACAACTGCTTTGATAGAAATGGAAATCACGGTGCTTATCGTCATTTTGTAATTAGTAATTTACTGGAAGAGCAGCGTGTCAAGACAACTGAGGCTTACGTTAACGTTGCAACTCGAGGTGACTTGTCCAGTTTCAAATGGTATGAAGGGCCATACAAGTACATTCCAGCAGAGGTCAAAAAACGCACCATGTACGCTGTGTACTATTCATCGCTGAATTTCCGTGATATCATGTTAGCGAGCGGTCGTTTGCCACTCGATGCATTGCCCGTTAGTATAGCGTTAAGCGATTGTATTCTTGGTCTAGAATTCTCCGGACGAGATCTAGAAGGCAACAGATGGGCTGGAATGATGGGCGGTCGCGGTATCGGCACGATGACATATCTTGACAATGACGATCACATCAAGTTTAGGATTCCCGACTCGATATCATTAGAAGAAGCAGCAACAATTCCAGTTGTTTATTTGACTGCGATCATGGCACTCATTCATCGTGGAAAAATGCAAGCTGGCGAAACCATCTTAATACATTCAGGTTCGGGAGGTGTCGGCCAAGCGGCCATTCGTTTGTGCTTACATTATGGACTCACAGTTTACACCACTGTTGGAAATCAAGAAAAACGCGACTTTCTCAAACAAGAATTTCCACAACTGACAGATGCTCACATATTCAACTCACGCGATTGCTCTTTTGAGACTGATGTTATGCGTGCAACACACGGTCGCGGTGTTGATTTAGTACTTAACTCACTGTCCGAGGACAAGTTGCAAGCAAGTGTCCGTTGTTTAGCTGATGGTGGAAGATTCCTTGAGATTGGAAAATACGACATGGCGATCAACAACACTGTCGAATTATTGCTAATGGACACCAACAAGACTTTCCACGGTATATTGTTGGACAAGCTGTTTGACATACAAACATTGACACCAGCCTTCAAGAAGTCACGCGATGACATGACCTCATTGATCACGGAAGGATTAGAAGAAGGTTTCATAAAACCAATCGCTCGCACAGTGTTTGACAAAACTCAGGTAGAGGATGCATTCAGATATATGGCTTCGGGAAAGCATATCGGCAAAGTGCTGATTAAGATTCGTGACGAAGAAGTCGATGGACTCGAACGCTCGAGCGATGTATCACATGCTAGTGGCAATCGACCAGTTGTACGAACGTTCGGGATGAATGGCGAGATCGAAAGCAGTGTTGAGCTAAGTGATGCTCCTCAGATCAACGGTAATGGACGTGCATGTAACGAGATTAACGACGTTAATGATAAGACTGTCTCTTACAAGAAGGTCAAACCATATCCAATCCAAATTGAGGCAATCCCTCGCACAATGTTCGACCCGGCAAAATCATATATCATCACCGGAGGCCTGGGAGGCTTCGGTATGGAGTTAGCAAAATGGATGGCAGCCAACGGAGCACGCAAGCTAGTATTAACCTCTCGTAGCGGTGTTAAAACTGGATACCAGAAGCTTGTTGTTGAAAGATTGACAGAGAACGAAATTGATTGCATTGTTTCGACAATCGACAACACAACAGAGGAGGGTGCCGTGCAACTTGTGCAACAAGCACTCAAGTTAGGACCACTGGGAGGCGTTTTCAATTTGGCTATGGTACTTAAAGATGGCTTGTTTGAGAACATGACCCATGAAGACTTCAAAACTGTCTGTTTGCCAAAATGTGCTGGAGTTTCGGCGTTGGATAAGGTTACACGAAAACTATGCACACAACAAATGATGTTTATCGCATTCTCATCGGTATCATGTGGTAAAGGTAACGCTGGCCAGGCCAATTATGGCTACGCCAACTCTGTTATGGAGCGCATTTGTGAGCATCGTCGTCGTGACGGTTACCATGGTATGGCAATTCAATGGGGCGCGATTGGAGATGTCGGTGTTGCCTTCGAGAATTTGGGCGGCAATGAGGCCGTTATTGGTGGCACTATACCTCAGCGAATGCCCTCATGCTTCGCAACTCTATCTAAATTCTTAGCTAGTCCATTCACAGTATGTTTAAGTACACTGCAAGCTGATAGACGCTCGTTTGGTGGCGGTAAAAAGGGTGATCTCGTCAAAACAATTCTTCACGTTCTTGGTATCAAGGTAAGATAACGATAGTTGAAGAATCTTATAGTTCGATGTGGTACACAGCTTAAGCTAGGATATCAAACAAACAATCAAATTAACCATTGCGGATCGACTTTTTCCATACAGGATCCTTCAACCGTTGATCCCAATGTAACATTGGGTGAACTTGGATTGGACTCACTGATGGCAGTTGAGATTCGCCAGGCGCTCGAGCGAGAATACGATGTTGTATTGACAGTTCAAGAGATTCGTGCACTAACAATCACAAAAATCAGGCAAATAGGAGATGGAGATATGAAGAGTAATATCGAGGCAGCCAAGGCTGCTGAAGGTGGTGCAGAAACCGAGAAAGACAAATCTAAAAATGAAAGTGTCAACCAAATGACACCCACAAGCTCTACGGCGCCAGAGGAAGAAAAATCGTTGGTACCTGGTGTCAAGACAACAATCAGTCCATCTGGGGAACGCACCTTCACAATCGACAAGGCTCTTGCAGCTAAAGCACCATTGCAATTACCGCGTGAGGACTTTACCTGGCTCAACGGAGATTCAGGTATTAAAACCCGAGGCAATCCAATATTCTTTCTTCCACCATTGCAAGGTGATTTCAGTCGTTTAAGCCTCCTCTGCAAACGTTTGGTTAGGCCTTGTATGGGCATAAACTGGACAAGTAGAATGGCACAGATACAGGACATCAGTATGGTTGCAAAAATACACGTGGACATCATAAGAGAAAATTATCCCGTGCTCAAATCTGTCGACATTGTGGGTTACTCTTTTGGTGCGGCTATTGCGTACGAGGTCATGGCTTGCATCTCACGTAGCACATTTGATCCTCCGCTCAAGTGCGGCAAGCTCATATTACTCGATGGCTCACCACAAGCAATCACAATTGGAGTCCGTTACATGACCCAAAGAATTGAAGGTGAAGATGAAACCGAGCGTGCTGCTGAAGTATTGACCATTTTCTGTATGCAGCACCATCGTTTTGAGTATCAGCAATTGAAACAACAAATCTTGGCTCACAGAACGAACGAAGCTAAATTGAGCTTTGCTTCTGATTTGTTGGCGAAAACAATTGGTATAACTGATCCGGCAAGTATAGCAGAATTATCTCTTGCTATGGAGGCCTATGCTAGACGTTTCCAAATTATGTTGAGCTATCAGCCGACTGGAAAATATTCCGGCGACGTAACACTTATCAGGGCTAGTGAGATTTATTTGAGTAGCAAAGATGAAAAAGTAGAGGAAGATTATGGTCTATCAAAGGTGAGTTTGGCAAAGGTAGAAGGGCACAAACAAATCTTACAACACAAAATTGATATCTAACAATCTCTGTTGATATCTTCTAATTTCAGACGGTCACTGGTCGTATAACCTCATCAACCATCAAGGGCAACCACGAAAGCTTTTTGGACGATAATGTCAAGCAAATCAGCTCTTTATTGGAGGATATCATATGCCCACGTTTACTCGATTGATTTCCTCAATACCTTTTTTTCTCCGATCAGGTACATAGTTGCGTGCCTGGATTCGACTTTAATTGCTCATCGCGTGTGCTCTCGCCGGGCTCACGGCACGGACTGGTGATTTAAAAGGTGCACCAGTCTTGATGAGGCGCGCCATAGGTGGGCGGCACTAGCTTGTGGTCTCAGAAAACAAACACCTTCCAACAACTGCAACAACAATAACAAATTCCCAGTCCAATTGCAAACAACATAAAACTTGCAACAACAAAACTGTTATCATCATCAATTTCATCGATCACTCTAATGTAACGAGTGCGTTGTCACCAGTCAGAACAATGACACGAGATTAAGGCAATACACCACGATGTCTTTTTCGAAGAGAAACGTTACGCTCACTGTGCATGCTGATCATCCAGTGTTCATTAAAAATCCATTCATAACATCGCCAAGAAAGAGCGAGGCAGCCATCTAAGCACGGATGCATCGATATTCCTGACTTGAAATTCTACTTTCGCGCGTACCCTGTAGGATTCTTGCTGATAGTTTGGCGCTTTTCTCTTTTTATGAATATAGATTTTATATATATATATATATAAATATAACTATATATAAAAATTAATTATTAATCAATTATACCCAAGAATTCCATATCCATCCATTCATAAGTTGCATTATATTTCTCAATTTACTTAGAAAACTGACCTCAAAATATTCCGAGAGTTTGTGGAGCTGATTCTTGGTTTTATATTTTTGAGCTTGACTGATTCTTACTTTGGGAAATCGGTCACAAATATCTAACTCGTTTGAATTCTCTCGTTTTTTAAAAACAATTGCTATTTTTCATATGCAATTAATTAATCCTAATTTGTACAGACATATTGAATGTTTATTCTCTATAAATTGAGTGATGAACAAAAGACGGTAACATTCATCACGTTTTTGTTGGATTCAAGCCCTTGATACAAATAGCATCATGTCCAAATTTTTTTGATTATCTCGACTATGTATTCGACATCTAACTCCGCAGTTCGAGGAAACTTGATTGTATATTTTTGCGCGCAAATTGTCTCTTGAATTTTTAACGCATGCGCAATTCTATATAAATAACCTGCGAGACGACTCCTTATTTAATATCACATTAGATCAGACATCAAATTTAATGTTTGCAACCTTTCTCTTTTGAAATAGAACAAATCATTTTTCAATCCATCGGCGTGCATATATCTGAAGCATGGCAGGCGTCGTCAACGGAACCTCGGTGCTGGGACTTGCTTTTGACAAGGGTGTCATCGTCGCTGCAGATCAACTAGTCTCGTACGGATCTATGGCCAGATTCAGGAATTGTGACAGAATTCTCAAAGTAAACGAGCGTACTGTTGTCGCCGCAAGTGGCGATTATGCCGACTATCAATTCATGGAGCGTGTCATCTCTCAGAAACAAATAGAAGAAGAAGAATGGAACGACGGTTTCACATTGAATCCAGCTGCTCTTCATTCTTGGCTCAGTCGAGTTGCGTACAACCGGCGATCGCGTTTTGAGCCTTTATGGTGCTCTTGGTTAGTGGCAGGTTTGCAACCATCTGAAGACGGAGCACAGACACCTTATTTAGGATTCGTAGACAAGCTGGGTACGTCATATTCGTCCAATGTCATTGCCACCGGGTTCGGTTCTTATCTAGCAACTCCATTGTTCCGTGAACTCACCGAAATCAACGGCAAGACACGCGACCAATTACCGACCGAAGAAGAAGCTCGCAACCTAGTGACAAAATGTATGGAAGTTCTCTACTATCGTGATGCTCGTTCGTTGCCTAAGTATAAGATTGCTGTAATCAAGCCTGTAGGTGTCACTATAGAGGGTCCCGTTGAATTCAAGGGAGACTGGCAAGTCGCCAGCCAAGTAGCTGGATTCTAATCATGAGATTGACTAATTCCAAGATAAGTTGCAACATACGACAAGTTGTCAATAACAAAAAAGATTTATTTGGATCAGCACTCTAATAAATTTTTCATTTGTCTTGCGATATATCTCGATAATTTGACTTATTTTCTGTGAAAAAAACACCATAAAGTTTAGATGTATAGGAACTAAAGTCCCAAGCATGGTTGTTTCCATCAATGAACCGGGAAGTGAGCACATTCTTTGAGCTTAAATCAGTCTTACTGGGAACTTTGTCCAATACTACAAAAGTACTCTATTCCAGCTCTGTTCTTCGTATTTATTGAGCTCGAAAATTAGATTTATTTGAGTCTTTCCTGCGATGATTTCTTGAATTTTTGTGTGCTCAATTAACTTTCTGTGTGGATTTTCGTTCAGTTA
>JAIFTH010000694.1:0-18665 GCA_019968535.1 Fragariocoptes setiger | reverse complement strand
TTCACACTGTTTTAGTCACAATTTTCGGCTCGATAATGCATACTTTTGTCCGCACTCTGGTAATGAGTGTGTAACAATGTGTACTAGAGCCACCTGTTAGCCCGGTTTAGTTCCTTTTTGACGAGCTAAGCCGTGCCTTGTGCATTGTGCTGTTTTGTGCGAGTAAGCTTCTTATCAACTGATGTGAGAGAGCATCATAATGAAACAATCAATCTCTAGTTCGGATTATCGATATCACGACTATTGTTTCGACTGCGTGACCAGTGGCCACCGACTGTTCTTCTACACCTATTCGCTCTTTCTTTTGCTCTCTAGCTAACTAGCTAACTGTAGAGAAGAGGTATTATCGGTCAGTTGAAACAATTCGCCAATTGGAAGCAATCAATCAGCATCATCTGCGAGCTTGTGATGCAACTTGAACTTGACGCTTGCTCGATCAAGCCCTTTTTCTTCTTTTATTATTATTATTTATGAGAAACCGTTAACTACGAGAAGTAAGATACAAGTGTAAAGAGACGTTCAAATTGATGTGGCTACTACACTATAGCTCGGTACAGTTATGGGCTTCGTAGCAAAATTTTTGGCGGTCGCAATCTCGATAGGCTCATCTCACGAACGAATTCATCGAGAGACCATAAGATTGTGCATAGAATACTGAACTTGAATGGACATTGTGTTGAATGTTTAACACACGCACACACAGCAAACATGGTTATGACAAGCAGACAGGCATGGACTCCCAGAGTGTTGGCTTTGCAAAAAGATCCAATACTAAGATGCAACGACAAGAGTTGCTGTAGGTAACAACAATAACGAAAGACAGACAGGCAGGCAGCAAGGTAGAAAGAATAATAATAAACGAAGCTTTGCGCGTCGCGCGCAAGTGTTAAACGAGCAATGATGAGACGACATTGTTTGAACTTCGAACGGCGTGGCCCAAATCGCGCATGCTAAAATGGCGACGAGATCGCAAAATGCTGATTAATCGGCTTTGTTAGCGGTGGCAGCGATGTTATTATACACGAAGCATTGCCGTTAATGACTTGAGCGTTTACTTGACGCCAGCAATTGCTTATTGCTTATTGCTGGCATCCCTTTGACTAGACTAAACTAAACTTAACTTCACTCAACCTCATCTCATTCCACCTCACGTCAAATTGCATTATGTGTATTACTATTGTTATTGTTGCATACGAGATCAAAGCGAATAATGAGAGCAAATTTGCTTCATGCAATCAAGTGTGACGCGTGCCTTAATTCTTTCTCTTCAATCTTGACCATCTCAGAACTTTTTGTTGTTTTGTTATTGGTAAGGAGTTACTGGCCATATGTAATAGTAAAGAAAGAAAGAATTCTAGTGCTCAGAAATTGAACGAGCTATGAATAATGAAGTTGAAGTGTGCCAAATGTTGAATGCTAGAAATGTGTTCATCGTCTAGAATGGTCTAGTTATCTGGACCCAAAGCGCTGTATAATCGTTGACAATACCATCATATGTGTTAACATCAATGTGTTCGGACTTGCACACACAGTAGGTGATTTCTACAGTATCGTGTCAGTCTACAAATCTACAAATGAACAAATATCGCTCATATGAAGTTAGCGAAGGTTATGCACCGGAGAATAACGAGAGAGTGAAACATAAGGCACTTGACAGACGAACGTATTGTGTTTGCACATACAAGCAACTGTCGTTGTGACCTGACAACAATTGCTAGAGCTACGATATGCTTAACATCATTCAGGCGCCGCATATGCTGCGAATGCTGACATCGGGTCAGTTGTTTAACCAACCAATGTTCATCCTTTTTGCATTTCTCTTTGCATAACCCTGTCCAGTTTGGTTCAGTTCTGTTCTATTTGAATTAACCTGACTTATTAGCTCAATGATACTGTGACACCCATAGATCACCCTCAAACTGGTGCGCGAGTCTAGCATTAATATTTCGACTGTTTCAATGCTCGGACAATTGTGATGCGTGTAATCTATTAATGAATGACTGGGAAATTTGAAATTTGCAATCGTTGTATGTGACCATTGTGGAACGGCGATGAACAAGAGTTTCAATTACGAAAGTTTGCACAATCGCACAAAAGAGGTTCGCGGTGTGCAAACAGATATGCAAATTAACAATCGATGCTCAATAGCAAGGATGTTAGCGTGGGGTCTGCAAAGTCTCATAGTTCGTAATTTAATCACAATTTTGCAATGGATCAAATGCGATATCAATATGTGATCGCTAATTGTGCTCGAGCACTATATTAGCACGATATTAATCATTGAATATTGAATAGGAATTTTCTCTGGCTGCAAATAATATTTTTCTTTCTTCGGTTTAGCTCTCAATACTAAAAATTTTCAGAGCAGACAATTGTCGTGGGCGTCTGTTTCGAACAGTGTCCTAGTCGTGTGAAATGTGTGTGTGTCTATTTCAATTATCTAAAAGTTCGGCTATCAATTTTGATGCAAGCAATTTAGCCAGATGCACGCAAACATCAAAGCAGCACCAAGTTTGGCAAGTCGCACAAAGTTTATTGTTTATCATTCATTATTATTATTTATTGTGTCGTAAAATCATGAGAAATATCTACGAAATGCAATTCAACAAACAATGCTTCGACGAGCATGATAAGTAGTAATGATGATGATAGATAACATAGGCATACGAGTGAAGAAGTTTTCACGATCGAGCTGAATTGAAATATAGAACTTCTCAGTCATCAGTGAGTTCCATTGTGCTTTTCTCTGTGCCGATAACTAGGAAGCAATCCATAAGCCACACACACACACAAGCAGTATGTATTGCTGCCATTCGATTCGAAGAGGTCGATAAAAGCTCGAGGCCATCATCGAGTCAGAAACATGAGTGTCTTGAACAATTGGAGCGCTTGCGAGCTTGAGTTGTTCAAGTTTTCAGATATTGCTGTTGCAACGCTCTGGCAACCGGGGGTTGGACCTCCGCGCGCTAACAGCAAGAGCTTTTTATCTCGTGAAAATAATCTCGAACAAGAGCAAAGTAAAGTCGAAGAGCCTAAAACAAAGACTTGCCCACTCTCTTTGTTTTGGCCTCTCAGTTTGGTGCATTTTTATTTCATTTTAGTTTTACACAGCCTCAAGTGTGTCTTGCCTTTTAGACACGCACCCACGCGCAAGCACACGCACACACAATGGCCGCCTTTCTCACGCCCCTCTTGTGGCCCCGCTACGTCGTTGTTGTATGCTTTACATGCCACAAAGAGGCTCGTTTGTTTTGGGGCCAGTCAAGCAACGATACAAGCCGGCTTGCAGGCAAGCACACACGCCAATGTGCTAGTTTGCTATACGGCCATTGTGGGCGTCAGTAGCCGTATTGCCACTTAATCGTGTCAAATAATAACCCCTGCCTGTTGGGCTATCATCATTTTGAGCACACTTTTTGCTCTCTCACAGAGAGAAAGATAGAGAGGAAGGAAGATCCAATCGAATGTTGTTGAGTCGGCCAAACTTGAAAGCATCGCACGCTCAAATTGGAGCTGAGCCAGAAATGTGTTTCCGTCAGCTACCAGTGAGTCCACTAGTTGTCGTCGTCGTCGTCGTCGTCATTGTGTACCAGCCAACGGCTTGGCTCAATTGTGTGTCTGGCAGCGCCCATTGTTGGCTTCAACTCAACGACTAGGCTTCAATTGAACTCGACGCTATGAGTTGATATCTAAGTTTAGATTGCACAGCACAAAAGACGACGACGACGACGACAACAGCAACATTGAGTTTAACTAACAAAGAGGCAAGCTCTGACTCAAATACTGGCATAGCTATTGGCACATTGGTCATACAGATGGTGCTGGTGGTGGTCGGTGGTCGTGGTCGTGGTGGTGTTGGTCGTCGTCTCGTCATTATGGAGTCCACTTAACGCGCGCACACAACGAGCCACTAGCAGTCGAGCGAGCCCAATGTCATTGTCATAAGTTGCTGCTAGGAACGACAGTATTGTCTCATTGTTGTTGTTCCTCGTGGCTGGTGCTCGTGGGCCTAGAGTACGTTGTTGCTGTTAGTGATGTCGTGTGGCTGGCTGGAAAATCTTTGCTTGAGCAAAAGAAATAAAAAGAAGTCGATAATGAGAGGACGATGATCTACACGACACTACACGAGTGGCGTCAATTTCACACACTTGGCGCTTGTTATCTCGATTGTTGCGATTGGATTAGAGCAGTGCAAATTATGATAGCTCCTTTTTAGCTTATGCCACGCGCATGCACACAAACAACGACGACAACAATGAATTGGACCTCAGCAATAACAGTTGATACTCAAGATAACAATTGGTCTTTGATCACACCAATTGAACAAGGAAGCAAGCAAGAAACGAGAGACAAGTACAAGCTTGAAAACTTTACTCAGAGTAGCCAGCTAATGAAACACTGAATACAATAACAACAACCATGTCAAGCCACACAATTTCTCTCTTCCAGTTGGTTGCAAAATCGATGCTTGATTGCAACTTGTAAGTCGTGATTACAGCTTATCAATTGTGTGTGTGTGTGTGTGAGCTGGCACAAATGATACTGAGATGTCAGTACTGATTCTTGGAATCGTATTTTGCTTACTTCCAACTGCTGGTTTGCTATGTAATTGTGACTGAGATCAAACAGACAGACAGGCAGTCAGACAACTACAGCTACAAACAGTTCATGCTAGATAATGTAAACGAATGGCATGGGACGAAAAGCGTGGCCCAATGCACATGAGACGCACGTGATGCACGTGCCGCCCGTTGGTTGGTTGACTGGCTGGCATTGCTTGAGTTCACACAAGCATTCATATTGGTATGGCGAAGTTGTATGAATGAATGAATGTTGGTGTTGTTTTACTACCTGATTGTTGCTTTCATTCAAGCGAAGTTCGAGTTCATTTGAGCTGAGCTGATTTGAGCTGATCTGATTTGATTGAGGGCAAACGATCTCTCGATCAAACGATCAACATAGCTTGCAATGTTCATCGCTTGTTTCACTCTCTTAAACCCTTGACGGTTTACGATTGCTGTGTGTTCTTACGTAAGCTGTTGTGGCTTACGATATTGCTATTGACGAGCTGCCAAAGTGTGTGGCTTCGTTGCAAATTGTGTGTTTGTTCTTGTTTTCGAAGCCAACAATCGAGAGATTCAGTTCAATTGATGTGAAACCGTGCACAATCTTTTGTTTTCAGCGTTGTTTTCAGATGACACACGCACACACAACTCAAGCAATAAGTGCACAAACTATTAAGAAATAACTGTACTGCCATAAACGCATGCAAGCAGGAAGTAGTGGCCCTCGCTTGGTTGCAAGCTAGCACACGACGAGCCGACGAGTATTGTTAACAGCAAGCTTGTGGATATTGCTAACTGCAATACTTGTCAATATTCTTTCGGCAATTGTTCTTAGAGGAGAAAAATTATTCGCAACCAATAGCTTGTGTGAGTGAATGAGCCAGTTTATAAACATTTTTCATTGCGACTGCGACTGCGATTGCAATTGCAATTGCAAGCCTCAGTTGTTGGCTTCGATAAGTTGTTGGTGTAGTTGTTGAACACGTTACGAGTTCACTTCGAGTTCTGTTACGAGCTGTTCTCACGTTCGTCGCTCCGTTCGCCGTGCCGCTCGTTGTGTCGATCGCTCTCTTCAATGGTCGCTTCGATGGCAATGGCAACGGTGGCGGCGTTGGCGCTGCCGCTGGCCAACATCGACATCGACAGCGGGAGCAGCAGCAGCAGCAGCAGCAACAACAACAACAACAACAGCGTCGACATCAGCATCAGCTCACATCAGCTGTACATGTCGAGCGTTGACTATTGGCAACAATCATGCAACGAACAATCATTCAACGGTGCTGCGACGGACTGCTTACTCCTAGAGTTCACAACTCTCAGACTTAGAGAGCGAACTGCCAACAGCAGTTGAAAGCAAGCTCCGTCGAATCACCTTGATTGTTGGTTTTTGAATGGGCCTACTCTAAGCACTGAGCACTGAGCACTGAGCACAACAGCAAATAACGAACACTCAACTGGGCTAAACCAAATTGAACCGAATCGAGCCAAGCCGATCTGTGAAGACACTGTGAGTAGGATTGAAGAGGCGCTCAGTGGTGCACACCACAGCATGGTATCGCAAGCAATCTGGTTCTTTTTCATCCTATCTTTTTATTCTCTATTGCACTGCTTGCTTGCTTGCTTACGTAACAGAACAATAAAGTGTAACTTAAAAGAAGGAATTCTAGAACAAGAATAGAACTTAATCTTGTGATGGCTACAGGGATAGCCTGGCCGAGCAAGTCGAGCCGTTACTTCTGCTACATCGTCATTCTTTCTCTTGTTCTCTTTTGTGACGACAACGATGAAAGAGTGTGCACGTCGTAAGGTGCCTCACGTTCTTTCTACTTTCATCTATCTCATTCACAACAAATGCTTTTTTCTCTTCTTCTTCTTTATGAAACAACACTTGTGTGATGGAACTCAAAAAGAGAAGAAACTATGATTTCTCGAACGAACTCGAGTCTCAAACAAATAAAGTTGAGTGTTTCACTTCGTACGTTGCTCAGGGATCTTCGTTGTACTGTGCTGGCTGGTAATGAATGAGATATCATCGACAATCCATGCCGCCTTGTTCCATATGCCATCTGAATATTGGCGCATCACAAAGCGTGTAGAGTGATGAGTGTTAAAGATTGCGGGAACAAGAAATGAACAAAGAAAATGTTGCCCTGAATGAGTGAGAGAGGCGCGCCAAAGTCCAGCAAAAGTTGAAAGTCAAACTGTTTGACGAAGGATTTTATACGTAAGTTACGTGAGTGATCAAGTAACGCATGATCTTGGATTAGGCGATTGTTGTTTGGCCTCGCAAGTGCGTGTGGTCCTTGTGTCAGTGCAAAGGGAAAGGTAAAAAGTTGTATTGTGTGCTAGCCTGTCACTCGATGAATCTCGATGGACCATTCTTTTTATTATTTTTTATCTCGCCAGTGTCTGTCTGTCTTTTCTTCTGTCTCTCTTTTCAGTTGCAACAAACAGAAAAGACAGAAGTCCGGCAGACGGTTAGATATCAAGCAAGATAGATAGAGACAGACGGATCGGATGCGCAAACGGGTGACTGATAGAGGAAGGTAGGCGAAAGCGCCTCAGCTCGTGCGAGGCGCCGAGGCCACCGAGGCCACGAGTTTGCTCGCCTAAAAGTTCATTCCTCAAGTCCACGTGCTCTGTTGTTCACTCCAAGGAGTAACACACGGCTGTCTGTTCCAAGACTGAAAATCTAAGTATAGCATACATGCTTATCATGACTCTAGATTCGTGAAAGCACTAGTGTAAGTGATTCATGATGTGATTCAACCGTACGATGATCCGTACCATCGTAGAGCACACGTAACGCACTCGGGCTTGCAACGCCCGTAACGCCATCTAACGTAATGATTGAACGTCTTTGTTGTGTGTGTGTGTGTGTGTGTGTGTGTGTGTGTGTTGAGTGACGGATATGGTTGAGTTGGTGTAAAAGTTTACAACTGTCTTGAATAGTCGACTATTGTCTATGCTGTTGACTATGGTGATGATGATCATAACAGCAGCGATGTGTGATATCACGAGCGGGGAGAGGCCGGGCACGCAGGTCGCACATGACCATCGGTCAATTCGACATAAAACGATCGAGCAGCTTGTCTCGCATGATATCGATTGATTCAAGATTGTCTTTTCATCATATGATGCTATCTTTTTCATTGAGTGCCTGACTGCTACTAGTCTGCCTTTAGATTATCTCTGGTAAAAGTGATGCTGCTATAACTATCGAACCCATTCTCTATCAAAGAGAAAAAGATAGATCGAAGAAGATTGAGGAGAAAAAGAGGAACTTTTCACTCAAGGTTGAGTGAGTTAACACACACACAGAATGACGAGTGTTCACCTTAGAAAACTTTTGTGCCTCAAGTGCAATTCGCTTTCCACTTTTAATTGGAAAAGTGTGACAACCGGTGCGGCTTGAAACTTCTTTGGGATGATGAATTTCAAACCAAATGCTACGCTGGGCACAATTCATTGAAGTGCGGAGTTCATTTAGTTTACAGTTGAACCGTGATCGGAATTACACACGCGCCGGCTCAAATGCGCGGATCCAACTGCTGTAATATAAGAGAGAGAGAGAGAGAGAGAGAGAGAGAGAGTAAAGCCGCCCGACCAGCAACAACAGTAACATGTGCTGTTGTTATGATTTGGATTTATATTCTACAGTCGGTCGATGTAGCGAGCCGAGTGTGAAACAATATTGCGTCCTTGTAGTTTGTGGAATATGTGAACACGTGGTGTGGTGTTGTGCAATAATAGTAATAATAATAATAATAAAGCTAGTGAGAGGAAAGGGAGATGCGAGCGACCAGATGTCACTTGAGCCCCCTAATACATGAAATGAATAAGCTTACAGTTCGTGTGTGCGTGTGTGTGTGTGTGTGTGTGTGTGTGTGTGTGTGTGTGACTGAGTGCCGTAATGGGCACATTGCTGTAATCCGCTGCGTAAGGCTGTACGTAGTCAGCAATAACGATGCTGCAATTCTGTGTGCGTGAGGCCACACACGACCTAATATCGACACCTCTGATCTGGTCATTACAAATACACGCACACATTGTTTGGCCCCTATTCTTCTATTTGGAGGCCTCTCGCATCGCTGCAATGTTAGTGATACTTCCGTACAAAAGCAAGGATGTCCACGCACTTACGTTGTCACGAACCACAATGTTACGAGCGATGCACGCACACAAACACATGATGTCCGTTTGATTCCAGTGAAGTCTAATAATGTGATGTGATGTGATGCAATATCATGTTGTATTATGTCTAGCGCTACGTTCATTGTGTCACTCTTGTTGCAAACGTTCCTTTACAAACGCTAAATAGCCAGTGATCCATTGATGTTTAACTGATACGCTCATTACAAGCTTCAGCGAGAATCAGAATTCAAGCTTTGAGCTTTGAGGCCCAGCTTTGGAGCCCAGTTTGAAGCTTGAAATTCGAGCTATGCTCACACGAACAGCCGTCCCTCAGTTAGGCACACTGTGACAGTTTGCTGTGGTGTCACTGCGCGTGGGGCCCACTGAGCCCAATGGCCCAACCAAAGTTTTGTTCAGTTCCGAGATAGCAAACGCTGGTTAACAAAAGCTAGTTGTCAGTTCAGAATCACAATTGTTAGCTTCTTGGGATTAGCTTTTGTTGTCGTGCGAGATGTTTGTTCGAGTGTAACTTGGTGCCAATTGCACTGTCACACGCTGCCGGAAGCTGTTTGTGGGCTCGCAACCAGAAACACTGGCCGGCATCGGCGTTTGACGTACAGCCGATTGATGTTGTCTGTTTCAAGAGAAATAAATCTTGATGCTTGCTCGTTTCATTACACTGTAGCACGTAACAACTGTGGCTACAGGCACAATAGGCTCAATAGGCAGTTCGATAACAATTATTGAACTTCTTTGGTTGGTTTATCCAACGAGCAAATGCCAGAGAGCAATGATTTTCAATCATGTCGAAATTAGCTTCATTTCATGCTCATAAAAGTGAACATTTTTCTATCTTAATCGCAATTGTCTATCTCAAGTAGACATGAAGTTGCATTAAGATTTGGCGAGTAGATTCTTTTGACTAATGCTGTGTGGCGGGCCATTCTTTGTTTGCTTCTTTGTAATGGCAGCCAGTAATTGACAGTCGGTAATTGGTCAATAGAAAATGTATTCATTTGTTTGCATAATGAGAAAAGCTTAAATACTAGAGTGTGCCAATAACTGACGACGTTGTCGTTATTGTCGTGTCTACAGTAATTATATCGGTCAATAGTTATTGCACAAATCACTATAATTAAGTCAATCTAACGAGAACGTTGTTGATGGACGTCGATAGTGGACCAGAAAGAATGCAGATCATTTGAAATAATGTAAGCGACGAGTTTACACAGCCGAGTGGCACACAGTCAGTGGTTTGTCGCTAAATATAAAAATAAAATCAACTCAATTCAGTGCCATAGTTAACTCAAATAAAGTGCGTCGAAACGAAACCGCTGCTTGTCGTGTACGTTCGTCGCTGCTTGTCGAATAGAAAGACAAACTTATGCGACCAATCATCCAATCAAACGAATAGAATGATTTGGACGACAATCTTGATTTCATTCGATGCATATTCGATAAGTTACCGACGCTAACCAGCTTCGAACAACAGCATGCAAACAAATTGCACTAAATCGAGCAACGGCAGACAAGTGTCTAATCCGAACGATCGTATTATGGTCAACAACTCTACAGTCAACTTTATATCACAACATACAAGTAAATAAATAAATAAACATACAGCAGATGTAGCAGCAATGTTTGATGTTATTTGATGTTATTGGCAGCATGTGTTTAACCTGATTGCTGCCGCAACACACTAATCGAATACATGATCTTGCATTGAATGCAAGATTTTAGCTTGTTATTTGCAGCAACAGCAGCAGCAGCAGTTGAAGAAGTTGCATGATTTCAAAGACATGATGCAAAAGGCAGAAGTGTGTCGAAATGTCACAAACTATGTTCAAGCTGGCAGACTATGGCCACTTGGCATCAATTTCTTAGCAGATGATGATGATACGCTGACAAGCGACGATTGGCGCCACAAAATCTTACTCAATCTTGGACGTCGACAACACTCAAAATTCTCCAGCCAATTCGATTCTTGATTCGATTTGTGTCATCTCGATTCGTTTCGCATCGAAGCGAAAAAGTGTGCGCCATAAAAGACACCCGAGAAGTGCAGAGGACTTTCATGATAGAAGAAAGACTCTTGAAATGAGACATTTAGTCTAATAACTTGCAGTCAAGATTGACTTTCAAGAATCAGAAGATGTCCCGACACACACAACATCATCGGATAAATCAGATCAGATCAAATCAAATCTAATTCTCTTCTCTTGTATGCTCTTTTTTGCAGACAAGAGAAAACGTGAGCTTGCTGTACGCGGCAACTGCTAACAGCAATAGACACAAG
Source organism: Fragariocoptes setiger (assembly GCA_019968535.1). NCBI lineage: Eukaryota > Metazoa > Arthropoda > Arachnida > Trombidiformes > Phytoptidae > Fragariocoptes > Fragariocoptes setiger. The sequence goes on along the minus strand of JAIFTH010000694.1, from coordinate 7,670 downwards.
GTCAATACTGGCGGCTGTGCACCAATCACTCAGTTGCTTCAGTTCTTATCTACACTTGCACTTGCTGTTGTCCACTTACACATGTGACCACTAAACTCAATGTAACTGAACTTAACGAATTGTGTCTTCCAATGTTTCGTTCAATTTCGTTCCGATTCGATTTCGCTATTTTGATTCAAGTTCCCACACAGAGTACTCAAGCAACGGGACCTCAAGCTATTCGAAGTGAATTCCTTGTTGTGTACGAAACAGTGGTCAATATTGACTCATTGGAATTGAGTTATTGCTAAGTGCGCGTGTTTGTGTGCTTCACTTGCGATGTCTTCGCGGTATACAATCTTTGTCCGTTTGTTCGTCTGTCAGCCTACTTGTTCATCTGCCTATTCAGTTTTGTTTGGTCATCCCACTTGCCTTGGTCGTCGTCAGCTCATTCATTCGTCCGTTCGTCCCTCCGTCCGTCCGTTTGACAGACGGTCCATTCGCTGGCTAACCTAACTTGCTCGAGTTCTTGGACAAAATGAATCAAAACAATGAATGTAATTCGACAAAAGATCACTTGAAGCTTTACTGTTAGCGAGTGTGACAACAACTAACAGTCAGACGTTCAATAGATCGTGTCTTTCGTATCCTGTTGAAGGTTTTTTTCTCAAATTAACCGGTCAACTGTCAATGAAGATGCTTTCACTGAAAAGAGCATTGGTACAAGTTATGATCGCTCTGGTTTAATGGATTAACAACAATTACACCGCTGACGTACTGAGCAGTTTGATAGAATATTCGACTCTATTTGGTGAACCGTAGACAGGTGGTCAAAAATGTATAAATTCTTGTCGTGAGTGTCACTGACAATAGAACAACGAAGCAAGACTAAAACTGATACACTTGAAGTTGATTACACTTGTCTGAACTTCGTCTGTCCAGTACCAATGCGCCTGCGACCGAATCCGCTGCTAAAACAATAATATTAGCTAATATTAATATTCCTAACTTTACTCACGTAATCTTTCGTGGGCGTCTTCTCTTGGGTTACTATCTTGCCTCAACATCTTTTGCCTTGCTTGAAAAGGGAGGGGGCAAACGCTTTGAACAACACGTATGAAGTATAAATTTGCCAAAGTCAAAGTCAGTGTACAGTATATTCTCGTGCTCGAATAACATTCAGTCAATTCTAGCAGCAGATTCAAACTGACATCATTGATATTGATAATGTTAATCAGGCCGGTATTGTAAAGTTATGAACTGCACCCACGTAGCATCAATCAAGTGCAACCCTTAAGTTCAGCAGAACAACAACAACAACGACGACGACGACGACGAGATTGAGAGATAATCTTCAAATGATGGTCATTTTTGTTCTATGAAGACCACTTGAACAACAATAGTTTGAGAGCATTTACAAGTTCCAGTGAATGTTTAATGCGAAATATGAAATGAGACACAAAACAGCATTGCGAGACAAACGGCAATGACCGAAACGATAATAAATCAATAATGCTTCAGTGCAGAATCGCATCGAACTGCAATCAATGCTCGTCGCCTTAATTACTGATTAGTGTTTAAGATTAGCACACAGCCACGTAGATATATCATATATGCATGTATGTCTACATAAGGAGTAACATAGTAATTCTATTTGTTGATCTGGACCATGCAAATCAGCCTGGACGTATCATAAGCAGCGTCCAGGACAATCTTCTCAATTGTTAGCATTCAAAAACCCAATCGTTGGCTGAACATGAGTTAAGTTACATAACCGACCGTCGATGTTTGCTGAGCGTAACTTTGCATTGCACACATTTCATGTTCCGTCTTCATGGCCGCTCGCTTGATATAAAGCAAATATAAAAAGCGACAATCAACATTCCAGCTTCGAATAGTCCAGCTGCCTGCTAGCTACAACTTCCACGTGACTGAATGCAATCTAAGGCCAATCCCATACATTCTAATTTATAATTAGTGCGTGCAACTAGACACAGGCATGTCGCTTGTGCAATAGCCAGCATAATAATATTGAGCGTAAGCTGCCTTGATATGATTCTATTTTATATGCTACATAGCAGTGGTAAAACTGCCTTGATTATGCCATTGTTTGGATGGATTTAGGAAAAGGGTAATTGTTAAATCACGTATTTTACGTGATGGGATGGTACGAAAATTGGCTTGAAATTCCTCAATGAATTTCGGCGACATTTCAGTTTCTTTAGCTAACTATCAACCAGTTGATTACAAATTCGCAATCCCTTCGTAAAAGCATTCGAAAGGAAAGCTGTAGTGATTGCTACGGCGGATATAGCAACTCGCCGATGGCAAAAGGAGTGATGTTTACAGAAAACAAGTTTGTTGAGCAACATTGTCGTTGTTGTTGTTGTTGCTGTTGTTATTGGAATTGTTGCAGCCGTTTACCCGATTGCCACATTGTGATTGAGAAGTGGAACAGGGAATCGGGCCCAAGCCAGCAGTATCAAAAATGAATCAGAGTAAGTCAGAAAGTGAATGCAACTTGACAGAGGTTAGTGAGCTGGCTGAACAACATTGGTAGTGGTCGCGGAGTATCCGCGGACCGCGAGTGTGCTGGGGCGACAGTCGAGTCGATTGAGTTCGAAAGGGTCAACGCAGAACTATGCTGATTTATGATATGGGCCAGTGTTATTGGCCCTTCGGGTGCGCATTTAGTAGGCCATTGGTGAGCTCTTTTTTACTCGTGCTCATTACACTGGCTCACGAGACGAGCTTTAGCCATGAGCTTTATGTCATGTGACTTGCTTTTTCGCTCACTTGTTTACTCGTATAAATTGCTCTTCGCATTGCTATTGCGCCATTGCGATCGAATTGGTGCACCATCACAGCAATAACTGCAGCAGCGGCAAGCCTAACGCCAGAGGATTCATCAATGAGCATCGAATGATTGCAACTTGCAACTGATAACTTGCAATTAAGCAGGCGCTGACCGACTGCAATGCAGCTGGCAATCGAATCGAATCGAACCGAACCGAACCAAATCAAGCCAAATTCTATCGGCAACACCACCACCACATGTACAACTCGTGTGTTGCCACCATATATATTCATGTATTGCAGCGATCTCACCTGCTTTAGCTATAACTGCTGCTTATTGCAATCGCTAGTGTTAGTTTATTTTATTTATCTCATCAATGCCCTTTGTCAAATGCATTCAATGATTGAGGTGGCCTCTAAGATTGCATTTGACTGGGGTGTTTTGGAACTAAACATTCGGGCAATGAGTAGCAGCTAAACATTGTCTCATTAGCTTAGCCATATCACTCTCTGCTTGCCACCATGGAGTGGTCAGTTGATCTGACAGTTTAGATCGGCTGACTTGTGCACTGCGGCCAGATTGCACTGACTTGTGATTTTATTTCATGTTGTCATGAGAAGCAAAGAAGCATGTGTTAGCTATCGTACATTGCAACGTTGAGACTGCCTAGCATTGCAAAACTTGGGTCCAATTGATCTTCGATTACAAATCTTGTGATTGTGATCGTAATTGTCACTGTCATAGTCACCGCTCGATGAACTTGCCACGATCCAATGGAGAACTTGCAATTTCAATGAGATTGACAATGAGCTGTGTCAATGGAGTTCGAGCGATCGATCGCTCTATGTCTTTGTTGCTGCTGCTGCTGCTGCTGTCGTTCTGATGGCAGGTGATTCGTTGTGTTTTGTTGTTGTTGGTTTATTGGAGAGCCATAAAGTCGCCATGTTTGTCTAGCTGACGTGCATTCACGAGATTACGAACCATTCCTTGTATGCGAGCTATCAATACAACAAGGAGGAGTTGTTTCAAGTCCTAGTTGATTTTGATATCTTGCTCTGATAGCTCTTGGCTCCGTTATCCCATTGTGAGCTGACACGCGATTCTGAATGGGCCTCCACATCGCCATAATCGTCTTCATACCAATCGCCGTGCTGTGCCCCCTCATGGTGTGCATCGTCGTGGGGCAACGACGAATCGAACAAGGCTCCGCTCGTCACAAACGGATAGTTCCAATCGTGATGATGCGACATGATTTGCGGAACATAGTGCTCAAATTTAGCGCCACCACCACCACCACCGTAGTGACCATAAACGCCATGCTTGCTGTGATTGTGATTGTCTTGCTTACCATGATGCTTTTTGTTGTGCTGATGTATGTGAATGTGTATCTCTTTGCGGGGCGCTAATTTGGGCGGATAAGGCAATGGCAACGGCAACGGCTGGGGCGCCGGTAACGGCTGAGGATAAATCGGATACGGCACCGGCAACACTGGCTGAATTGGGGGCCGCTTTTTGTCCTTCTTCTTCTTTTTCTTCTTGCCAAACAAATCCAAGATACGATTCGCCATCACAGTTTGATTGCTGCTGCTGCTGTTATTGTTCCTATCATCATCGTCGTCATCGTTGTCGTTGTCGTCGACATCTACATTGTTGTTGTTATCGTTCACAAGTTGCGTGGCAAATTGTTGTTGTTGTAGTTGTTGCTGCTGCTGCTGCTGCTGTTGTCCATAGTTGTTGTTTGTGTTTGGGACCAAAATTTGCGTTTGCACTTGAGGCTGAGCTTGTAGATTTGTTTGCGAATTGACAAAACGGCGTACGTTACCCGTTGACGCGATTGTCACTGCCGAGCTCAACCGGGGATCGTCTCGCTGCTGCAGTGTTATCTCGACAAAACAAGCAGATAACATCAGCCAAGCAACAAGATTAATTGTACTTGTGAATGTTCTCATACTGGGGCACTTTGTATTATTTTGTTTGGCTCCGTTCACAAAACTCTCAAACTTTGCTCCCATGTCGTGTAGATAATCTGCGTTGCATCAGTTCGTTGTTGATAACTTTGTTAATTTATTTGAATGTTCACGCTTTTCATGAGCGATCTTTTCTTATTTATATACACGACACAGGAGACGAGCATGTATTGTTTTTTTCACTACTTTTTAACGCTGCACGTGCAACAAGAACACGCTCTTTGTGGCGCTCGCATCCTTTGTCTCACACATTGCGTGTTTCGATCGCATTCATGCGATGCTCGATTAACTCGATTCGAGCGCTGTAAGCGACAATGATCGGCTGCTGCATCGAGAATCATCATTGTCATGCTGACTCTAATGCAAACACATTGGCTAAGTTGTCAATGAGCCATTGACTAATCAAACTTAATGTTGTATCACCTCAACAGACTCGTCAATGATTTTGTCTATGATTCAATGTGGCATACAAATCCTTTTTTGATATCCATTGCTTGATCAAAGCAAACCATTGACGTGTGATTCTTGGCTCACACGTCTTTGTTTGATACATTGAAGTGATTGAAGTAGCAATTAATCTAATTGCTATTTATCTAGTGCTCTTAATGGTCTAATGCTTCGAGTTAAGAAACAATAGTTGTCATCGATACGTGACCAATTTCGTGATTCAACACGCCCAAGTATTAACTGCCTGCATGTATAGCTATTGTTTCCGTCAAGTTCGACACCAGCAACATGACACGAGAGTCTTAAACTAATTGCATGTACTGATGGTCTCGCTATTGATTTCTAACTGCTCGACAATTCTATTGTCTCCCTATCACTCATTGTAGACAAATTGTTCATAGTGAAAAAAATAAAAGCCAAAAATCAAGTGTGTCGACAACTCAAGCGGTTTGTAGAGAAACTAGTCGAGCAATTACAGATGCTTTTATGTCATTTTAGTGTGACAACTATGAATGTTTGTCAGCTTTGTTTTTGATGTTCTAAGTCATATCACGAGTCTACTTAATTTGATACACTAGACTACACATGATGAGAAAAAAACTATTCAACAATCACATCACAAATTTTTGCTAAACAATCCGACTAATTGAATCTTAAAATCTACATTCGACTTATTAAACAAAAACAGAGCTACAAATTTCACACAATCTGCAGAGGTTACAAAGGCCAAAACGATTTGCCAACAATCATGAAATCCAATCGATGACACGAGTCGATGCGGCAGGAGTAGATGGTCCCGAGTTCGTGGAACCAATCGGTAATCACACAGTGGCTGCCGGTCGCGACGTCCAATTATCGTGCAAAATCAACAATCTCGGCCAATTCAGGGTGAGTAACTTTGTCTTCATATTGTCTGAAACCTTCAATATTGTCTGAAAGAGCTGCCAAATGACTATTTTTCTCGCATATTCTTCTATTGTTTCGAAATAACGCACGCACACACACACATCGCAGCCCGCTTGGCTTAGAGTCGAAGACAAAGGAATCTTGACAATTTACAACAATGTCATTACACGAAATTATAGAATTAGCTTGACCAATAATGACGATAAAGAGTTTATACTTAATATTAAAAATGTTCAACCCTCTGACAGAGTGAGTATTCTCTTCATATGACGCTTGATGATAATGATAATCTTTTGTTTTCTGCTCACTGATGCATCCTACTCAATCCTGATTTCTTATTTCGACTGGATTCTCTTATAAATTTTGTTTCAAAATTAAAACTATGCTTTGTGCACGGTCTCAATATAAACGATGGTGATTGCACATGGATCAATCCAATAGGGAGGTGAGTAAATAACTGCATTATCAACAGTAACAAACAAATATCCTCTCTTACTGATACATATGATAATGACAATAATTCTTCACAATTTTCCTTCAACGAATTTTGTCTGTCAAACACAGGATACATGTGCCAGATCAATTCGGTGCCGATGAAATACGCGATTGGTTTCTTGGACATATTGACGGCACCCAGCTTTGACAATGGCCAAACAAGTGCTGACGTCGTGGTAGCTGAAGGTGCCAACGTCAGTCTGACGTGCAAGGCCAACGGGTATCCTAATCCTGTGAGTAATTTCCCCCTCTGTTCTGAGATGAGAACGAGTCTCGTCTCTTACTAAATCGACATTTGTGGATATCTTGATATCGATGTTGAATTAGAGAGTGAACATACTCGAGCACCTGTTAACCACTGTAAACTAACAAATTAACTGTTCATAAACTTGTTCATTACTCAAATATGCTGATATCGAAATAGACAATAACTTGGAGACGCGAGGACAACGAAATGATTCCATTAAACGGTCTACAAAGGATGTCATCTGATGTGGAAGGTGAGTACGGCCACATTCGTCCGAGTTCATCATGATCCACTCAACTGGCGTATTGTTGATGTCCAGATGAAATCACGCATAGAATTTAAAATAAATCGAGCCAGTTGTTGTCGGCAAACAAACTGATCTTCTCTCTCTCTCCCCCCCTTTACTTGTCTATATTTTAAACAAAATGTCCATCCCTCCGGAAATGTGTCTAATGTTGAAAATCTTTTAATGTTTTAAATTTCTACACAATCAAACTGCCTCAATTCGACACCGGGCGATGTTGAAAATTTTCATGTCAATACCTCGACTGCCTGATTCTGAACTGCGTCGATGATTCTCTAGCTAATAAAATTGAAGGGCCCTCGTTCACGCTGACGCGTGTCACTCGGTTGCACATGGGCGCGTATCTGTGCATCGCGTCGAACGGCGTGCCGCCGTCGGCAAGCAAACGCATCGTGGTCGACGTACAATTCAGCCCCGTCATTTGGTTACCCCAAACCGAATTGGGTGCCTCTTTGGGCCAAGATGTCACCATAACGTGTCACATTGAATCGAACCCGGCGAGCGAGTATAGCTGGATGCGCTCCACCT